>JAUJYS010001224.1:0-18205 GCA_033995665.1 Melogona broelemanni | reverse complement strand
AGCTCTTGTTTGTCGACTACATCCAGTCCTGTCCTGGATCTCTCATTATTTATTTTTCACACAAGACGACATTTTTTCCCTAATCTAGCCTAGTTCACGGATGATGTTAAGGCCCATTCTTGTGGTTATTCGTGGTAGGTAAATGTACATTTTGTGTACCTACGCTATCCGACTGGTGTTAATCTTTATTCGGCACTCTAGTATTGACCGGGCATCTCGTTGTCGACGTCCACACGTGAAGGAAGGCGTAATACGTGATGGATTAGGGATAATCGATAGTGAAATCACGGCAACTGCTAAACAGCAACGGAAAATAAATGGTCTCCTAAATCATGTGGTTACCCTTTATGCGGTGCATCAATAAATTCGCATTTACATTTATAGGCCAACAATGATAGTCTCCTTCGAATGAGAATGCTCGAATTGCGCATCCATCACTGTAAACGGCCGGAATGGCAAGGGAGATTCATGTTTCATTACACTGTAGAATTCGTGGGCCCGAAAGAGGATATCGACTCCGAGAAATGTTTGCCTCTTATATTTCCAAAGGTTTAAACAGCAATGTAAGCTCTAACTTCGGCACTTGAAGGTACCGGTATACGTTTTCTTCCACATATAGGTATAATATTTACGATTTCCGTTATTATTCATTAATAAATTATTCAATTAAAAAATAATATTTTATCGCGCCATCGCAGAGTTATTACATGTACAGTATAATGTCCAATACAGAAACATTCGTTGTAATTCAGAAAATAATGTCAAAAAAATTATACCATTAAGTGAGACTTGTTGTGAATTGTACCGGAATCTATGTGGTTTTGAAAATCCATTTTGCTTTGATGAGATACGATTGGCAGAGTGAATAGGCATGCTGTGTTTTTTGTAGAAAATCCGTGCGACAGTTATTGATTTAAAATATGTTTTACACAAATGAAAAACTGAACGTATTGTAAGGATTGCGACGAATGTGTCATTTGTCAAACGTAAACCAAATACACTGCAAAAACGAAATATTAAATTGATGGCGTTTTGTGTTTTTAGAATGTCCTTAATTTGAGATAAACATTTTTTTCAAATTTAGAAATTTATGACGAAAAATTGTCCTACTTTTAAGTATTAAGCCAATATCTGAAAATTCGACATTATAAATATAAATAGTTTTAATTTTTTGGTAGGAAAGACACATTTTTTGCTTCAAATTTGTAATTAAAAAAAATGAAGATAAAATAAATATTTAGATATGTCAGCAGGTCGTGGTAACTCATTTATTTACAGTTAAATTAAAAGGTTTTAAAATAAAACATTGGAAAAATTATCGAACACGTCTGGCGTGTTCGATAATTTGGTAAAATAATTTCGGCAAAGTCATTTTTATAAACAAATTGATTATCTCTTTTTTAGGGCACTCACAAAATGTTTCACCAAAGACACAAATATTTGCAGTGTTCTTTCCGCCAGTCGGAAAAAAGGGAGCAAGTTGATCAGCCCCCTCCCCCCCTTTTCTTCGATCGTTTAGAATCTAGGCTTACGGCGTAGTGTCGCCGTGTTGCTGTTTACCGATCGGCCGCTAAGCAACGTCACGTGTAACGGTCTCTCCACCCCCACCCCTTCCGCCAGTTATCAAACATATACGCCCCAAACCAGGCACCTGCCTCGCCTCATCCTCAGCCTCATTCCTTTAAGGTCGCCATTAGTTTCCCGTGGGGCTTCCCCGCTTGGCCTGTCGCCACGGTGCTCCTATTGAATTCCGTTTTACGAGGGTCAGCGCGCGTGGGTCGTACGCGACATTTTTTAATCAATCATTCTCGTCCACTGGGGAAACTGCTAATGCCCCTGTCTATCAGGCCTGACCGCACTGTGGAGATGGCAGTTGAAGTAGGGCGCCTAGATTTGATCAATTAACGATTTTGTGGAGCGATTGTATCGTACTTCTTATTTTATGGGTCTGGTCAAGTGACTCATCGAACAGAGTCATTTTTTTATATTAATTAATATTTTCACTGAAACTTGGCAGCATTATTCTGTTTTCTTTCAAGCTTTGAATGTACGAAGGATCATAATGTTAATTTATCATCAAATCATCCTTCGTCGTCAATTTGTAATCAATAAATTATCGAATTAAAAATTCGATTATACATGTAAGCTTTTCATAGAGTTTCAAAATGTGGTTTTCTTATTTAAGATTTTAAATTATAAGGATCACTGCAAAAGGTAATGGAGTAATTATAAGTGTACGTGCTGATTTTAAATTTTTTTAATTTTTTGTAAATTCAATGACAGAGGATATACAAGAATTTAATAAAACATTTTTTCTTTCAATATTCAGACATTTATATTTCTAAGTTTTAAATAGCGTTGCCAAAAGTTTAAAATATTTTTTTTTTCACCTTAAATTAGCGACAAGATGAACAACAATTTTGCAAATAAAGACATGAAAATGAAATAATGTCGTTATTACAACTTTGCCTATTTTTTATGGTAGCTATGGCTACATGTTCGATGGCTTAAAAAATACCATATCGTGAACAGTTAAGGAGAATATCAAAGCGGGCGTCTTTATCCGTCTGTTCGGATTTCCGAACTTCAAAAAAGTATTTTTGTTCAAAATTGTAGTTGATGTATTCTAGTCAAGCGTAAAGGGGAAAATATTTGCGCTCCGGTACCAGCAGATGCAGCTGACAATCTATAATCGGATTTGACGAGATTGAATTTTCAAATCCCTTTTATGGATCAAACATAAAATGGATGAAACGGATTTTTGCTTGGCGATTTCAGTTGTTGGCTGAACAAGTTGAGTATGTCCACTTCTTTCCGTTCAAAAACACCCTTTCAAGAGTAGAACTGCGCTGATATTTTGTCGCTTTCAATTTATTTAAGGTTTCTCGAAATTTTACCAAACAAAAAAGGAACTAAGTCTAAATTTCTATAATGTTGCTTGCTGTGACATTTTTTAAGCTGATTATTTTTATTAAAATTATTTGAATCATAGCCTATGTCTAGACGGGCCTATAAGGGGCGGCTAATTTCACCTGAGCCTACTTCCGGAGCTTTAGGGTGAAGGCATCGGGCTGTTTACCCGTTCCATCCCCATATCATCCCAAATGTGGATTCTTTTCCAGTATTAAGGAAGATTGTGTGCTTAGGAATATTTTTTTGAATTCGTGCGTCAATCCGTAGCCTATGACTGAAATGCCAAATAAATAACCAAAATTTCAATTTAATCTCTTTAATTCAAATTTCAGTTTCATTAAAATATATAACTAATTAATAAATCAGTTGCCCAAACAGGGTTTTTCATATCTTTTTCATTCGACAAATTATTTGTTCGTCGTTCTAATTGTCCGGAACAATCGTTCGACAAGGGTTTACCATACGGATCCCGGATTAAAGATGGCCGCCAGCATTCCGTCCTTGGTATTCGTTCGACAAAAACGCCCAATTGACCGATCTGTGTGATAAGAGCGTGACAAATCCAGGCGAATAATGCACTATTGTTGTAATCCTATTGGCTACGGCACTCACGATTTATGCAGTTGCCAACTTGTTTGCTTCTTCACCGAGCCGCGAGTTTGGAAAGTCCGACGCGGGGGATTTGCGCTGCATGTCGCTGTGTCGCTGCGGCAACGGGTGCTGTGTATACAAGTATACGTTGATATAGGGCACCCCGCCTAGACGTTGCCGTTATCCAGAAAGCCATTAGCCGTTAATATGGAAAAGCCCTGCAGCCGCGCAAGCGCATATTACTAGCTTTATCGATATTAGAAGTATAATATTTCAGCATTTTTAAGTTTATATTCATTAATGAATTCATTATTAAATTAATTAATGAATTTTTAGGCATTTTTAAATGCTTGTCCATTTACACAGTAGGTATGTACTGCTACTCACTTATTTTATTACTCACTTATTATGTTATTTTACAAAATAGTACATATTTATTTAACTAATTATAAAAACTAGTTATAAATACATCAATCAGGTGAAGGTATTTCATTTTATCTACGCAGTCACATAAAATATTTTTCTGCATGCATCTTTCATAAGTTACCGTTCCGTCGTATATAATAGTGGCATACTAATTTAAAATATGAAATTGAAGCGTTTTGGGTTACTAATTTTAGAGTCTATCTCGCTATGACCATATTTTAATGTAGTTAATAATTAATCGTTCAATAATTGATTATTTCGCCGTTTTCAGACAGTGTTGCCCGATGAAAAGGGAAAAAAAAAATCATAATTAAGACCTCACATTCGGCAGTGAAGGAAAGGTTCGGTTTTCAATGAACCCGGCAACACCTCAGTCCCGGACCCCACCCGCGGCAGCTAATGCATAACGCGCCTCACTATTGTTCACTAATTGGGAGACCACCTTCCCCTCCCCCTACACATACACACACATACAAACACACGTTCGATGTTCCGTGGCTGGTATCGGGCGTGTTGATGTGGCGTGTGGCTCGACTCCAGCAAAAAGTCCCGTTTGGTCACGCATGGCACCAAAACCATTTACGGTGATCGAAACTATTAGTCGGACCCGATGTTCGCCTCTAAAATGTCAGCGGGGCATGCGACGGCCGCTGTACCGAACCCACACGCTCTCCCTTCTCCATCTCCCCCTAGCCGCTGGTTCGTGCCACACGCCGATCGAATCGTCGCCCGGGAGCCGTATCATCTTATATCACTCGCAACGATCTCCCGAAAATCGAGGCTATACAAAATGGCTTTTCGATAAACGGTGGTGGTGCGAATCTCCCGCTTGACGCTAGGTGGCGCACTACGAGCGAGCGCTTTTTTTTTAACGCTGCCACGCAATAAGAAGCATTACTCTCACAAAAAAATTGCGAAGCTTGTGTGGAAGATTAATGGATATTGTGATACCCAGTAATAATGGATTACCAGTCAAATTTAAAATGCCAGAGTGTAGGGGTGTTGTCGTGCACGTTTGAGCGGGATAGATTTAATAGTTCATGGTTCATCGGGACAATTAGCTAAAGTGTGGCAGCTACTTCGCCATTTTTTTCTTTTTACGTTGCGTCCAAAAAAAATTAGGCCGTACCAAGTTTAGTCCGAACTTCAAATTTCCCCGTTTTTTATGTTGAATTCCCGTTCTGAATTTTGTCTTGCTACGTTTTGTTAGCTGCGTCACCATCACCAGAAAAAAACGGAGAAAAAAAGGTTCGGCGATATACGTGTAACAAGATTTATTTTCTTGATTCTCATTGAAATGGACAACGCAACTTCGCGTAGACTTTGCGACGTGGGTTGGTGGATTACGGTTGGAGGGCTTTTGTTTTCGATCGATAATCTAATCTTTGTTTGCTGCCTGAGCTTCAAATCCTATCTTATTCGTGGACACGCGCCGCCGATAGTCGCACTTGGGAAATCAAAGCACCATGTAAACAAAACCGGAGAATTGTCTTCCTTATTTTTACTGTGCATGCCTGTGTTGTACTTTGCCTCAATATTGGATTATAGGAAACCAATGTATTTCTTTAATGTTTGGGTTGTTGCAATTTCTGTTTTTCTCTTATCTTTCTAAAATATCACAAAGTTTATCCTGTTTAAGTACGAGTATATACCTGTATTTTATATCTTTTTAAATTAATATTTTTTAATCTAGTTGTTATTTTAATTTGGTTTTGTATATTTATTATTATTAAATCAAGTATCTTAAAAAAGTTTATTAATCCTTTTGTAAGTCTAGCTACATCATTTTTTTTTTGGTTAATGTTAATAATAAAAATAGCATCAATCTGACTTTCTTTCTAAACCAGTTAATAACCAATTCGATTCTTTCGTATCGTGATTATATTACGACAATAAAAAACGAAATAAAATTAGCCAATAGAAAATGTCTCAAACCACTTATACATATATATTATAACTCACACCGGCATTATTGAGGTTCTGTAGCCAATTACTTCCAATTACTTGAGTAAGGAATATGTATACCAATTTGCAAAAAAAACCACATTATATTTCGATTAGTTACAGTGCAAATCATATAAGTTGGATTATTCTGAGAATGAGGATTGTATTTCATAGATTCCGTGTAGTTTTAAATGATTTCATTAATTCAACCTATTTTTCCTCAATTGTTCCATCATAGGATAACCATGCGCCATAACGAAGACAACAATCGAAACATCTATCAAGACAGCGCAGGACGCTAACTGATTCAACCGCTGTTGCACCATGGGGTGCGGTTATTCGGCCGTGGCCAATCTGGTCCGAAATAGAAAAGCCAGCAAGGAAAAAATGAAGCCCGAGCAAGGTCAGTATCTTTTACTTTCGCCATTTCAACTTTGGGGCTTCAAAACCTTGGGGTGTTAAGAAGTGCTTTCAATCCTGGTCACGTCGTAATGGATAAGGATTTAAGAGCGTCTTCACCAACTCAAAGCTTATTTTTTGTATTAAAGAACATGCTGTAATCCCATATGAAATGAAAGAAAATGAAGTGACAAATTTCATTTTTTTCGCGGACTCTTTAGACGTGAACTGCGATATACATGTGTGTATACTCACGTATATTATTAATGTTATTAATCCAACGAACGACTGAACTATTTACTAGAAACCAATAAAACAACAAATAATCAAACAAAAATATTATTAGTTAAATATCGAGCATGCCATTCAGTATCGCATATTATTCACTTGGTTAATTAACATTGGATGTGCCTATACAGAAGTCATAAAGGTTTTTGACTTATTCCGAGACATACCCTATGCGAGTACGGTTTTCTGTACGTGAAAAGGTCAATAGATACGCAGGATAATGGATATGGAACCTTGTTCGAGTGAAGCGTATGACATTCCAACCGTTGTTGGTTTTCCTCTCCCAGGACCGGATCAATCATGACGGCAAAGAAAGAAACCGCTCCTTTGATGAACTCCTTATTAATAATGAGGATAGGTGCGCTTCCATCGTTCGGGATTAGGAAACATGTTTTCTCCTTAATGCTCTTGCGTTTTTTTATCGTGCCACTACGCGACGTAGTTGCAGTACAGTGACTTAGGTTTCATTGCTTACATGTATCTTTGATGTAAAAATCGCGCTAGGGGAAATTAAGATTTCTCCGAAAACCTATACTTAATGTATCTTTGAGAACACGAAAATGTATTTTGTAATGTGGAAATCGATGTTAACCGCCTTCTGTTGGATACTCACTTATGCTAATTATTTGTTTCGAATTTTGTATTACACCATATTTAAGAAGGATCTTGATAGCAATATAACTGATAATTCTTTACTTAGAACCAACTCTTTGCTATTGCGATCTTAACATATTTGACATTTTCGGTTAATTTTGTACGTATTGGAGTGGAGTTCTTCTTGCACAATGGGCAGCCATCGGCGATAGGTCTTCTGTGACATCAATGAAAACTATAGCGAGGCTCGTTCAGAAAATGCGAGTATCAATGCAAGTTAAGTGAAGTTGGTGACATCAAGTAATAACTTATTTTTATTTTGGCAGATACAGGAAAATTCAGAAACGAACGAACAAAAGTCATTGTTAATAAAAACGTTAGAGGAAGACACAGGTTATTTCTCTCATTAATTATTTTCTCTAACTACCATTTTAATATTATGCGTACAGCAATGCACTTCAGAATATCTTATAATATTACCATTTGAATGTCTCAAGGATATTCTTTAAAAAACTATGAATATTTCAAGGATATTTTTGAGATCGATTTTCTATTTATTTCAACATTTTCTATCATTTTTTTATATATCCACTGCACATAGTCACGTAATCTACCCTGCCAGTACATACTCGTACAAAGAATGGCGGATACCTGTCAATCTAACATCAATTTGCTCATGCCCCCACCCCTTCCTTTCCCCTCCCTCCATTACCTATCTCTTTCTTATCCAATCTTGGAACGTCAAGCTGGCGCTTGGCGCTCTTTGTTATTTATTAATATTGTTTGTTTGGGATCCATTGAGCCAAGTCACTCATGATTACGATTCCCCAACGTGTTTCACGGCTGCTCTCCAGACGAAAAAGGCTTATGCGTATACATTGTACGAGTAAAGTACGCCTGAGGGTGAACATGTACTCGAACGTTGTGGCTCGCCCGGTTGACAGCGTCAGTGAATGGAAAAGTTTGGGTTTGTCTTCTATTATACCTGTAGCTTTCCGTTAAACCAAAAGTTTCGTGGCAATGGTATTACTGCTTATAGAAATAGTTAAATTAAAATGGCTAAACTAAAATGGCCTCGCTACCCTGCATAAGAACACTTTAAATTTGATATTACTGCTCTAGTTGTATTCAGCATATGTCAGTAGCAAGTTGGGATTGTTTAGAACAGCGAATAACAAAATTTACGTGTAAGAACGACCAACGATTTTGACTAACACGTACACGTTATAGTTGCAATATTTTCTTGATATTAAAGCAAATTAAGATTTAAGAGTAATTATATAACTGCTGCACAACTGAAATATAACTGTTACATTTTCATGAAATCATCACAATAGTAGCGTAAAATAATAATCATCAATACAATTTGAATTTTGAAATAATAGTTGCTTAACTCGAAATTTGGCGGTCTTGGGTTTGATTCCTTGGCATGGAAATCTCTTTTATTTTACACCGAAGCTGTAACGACAAATTTTCCCCTAGTTCAGCGGTCGTTCAGCGGTAGTTCAGCGGACTTTTGTTGCAGCACGTCAATATTATCAAATCTGTTATTTAATTATAAAGACGAGATATGGCTCGAGAAGAAACAATGACGCCAACTCCAATGACATTATAGATACCGAATAACGGAATAAGTAACTATCCATTGCATTGTGTTATGCGTCACTGTCTGCCTGACACACAGTACGGGCCATCGATAGGGAAACTCGATGAGGATGGATTCTAATGCTGTTCTCACCGTGGAAGTGAGTGCACCCCATGTGCCCCGTCCGATTGACCGATCCTGGGCACGGAGAGCTGCTACGTATCAGAGCAGTATTCCATGTTCGCGGAGCGGTTCTTTGTCGAGCGCTAATTGAATAACTTCCGCCCAATCAATTAGTGTCGTGTGCTCGCGATCAAAAAGTAGAGCTTCACGTCGTTCACAGCCATTGATCTGCTGCTGACTCGTTGTTCGTGTGAATACGTACTGTATACGGGCTATTTTAATCATAATACACGTACTACAATGTATGATGCGCAATATGTTTTACAGGGTGCCAAATCTCGTTCGGTATTTGTTAGTCAAGAATATAGAGAAAAAGTATTATTCAATTTTTTTTACGATCTGATTCTGACCTGTTTCTTTAAATATTAATAATCTACGCAAATATATATGTTTTATTAACAATCGATAATTGTCGTCGCAATAGTGAATATTAAGTACTACAGAAAAATCAGTACCCCTCTAAACGCTCTAGCATTTATGGCATTTCCACCAGCATCCTGGGATCAAACAAACGAGAGCTCGAGCCGGGTATCGAACCAGGGATCGCCGCACCACAGCCGGGTGCTCTACCGCCTGGACTAGGGCGATGGTACTATTTGGAAATTAAATAATTAAAAATGTTTCATAGAAATCATTTGTGTGAGATAACGCAGTTTTCCTGTTGTGGTCAGATTTAAATTTTCCGTTTTTGCGTATTACTGTACTGGTGTACACAATGCGTATTACAGGCTTCGTGATGCACAAAACCTTGGCGTAGGCATAATAGAATACCTTTGAATTAGAAAAAAAAACTTTCTAACTTTGTGGCGTCGTTTTAATGCATTTTTTGTATTCTGGGAGGAAAACATTGTTCAAAAATCGTTGGGCGGTGCTCGACACACAACAATGTATCCGTATCCATTTAGCCCGAGCTCACTGCCAAGCGCCGCACGCGAAGACAGTCTAAAACTTCCTCACAATGCGTTTTGTTCGCCCCATACGCCCAGTAGGCCTCACGACGCTGTCAAAAAAGTCCTATTTATATACGCTTTCTCTTGGATCCTTTACTGTCTGGGCAACCTCTCACGCACATACCCAACTCCTGAGCGAAAACTATACGAACACGGGGCTTTGTGTGAGCTCGATTCTCGGGTGTACGATTTTTTTTTTTCGTAGAAAGATGCACCCTGGGCGAAGAGTAATGATAGAGCCACCTCCCATAACATACACGCCTCTTTAACTCTCCTTTGTCATTCTTAATTGAAAGCAATTTGATGTACGCTATTTTAATTTACGTTATTTAAGTAGAAAATTTGAATGACACATTTATTTAAAGTATGAAAAAAACAGACATGGCTTTCATTTTCAAAATTCAAAAATTATTACATTTCTAGAATGAAGTAAGATATATTTGAAATTGCACTTGCTGTATTATAAACACTTAAAGCAGTCAACGACAGGCAACGGCCTCTTTAGCATATGGGACGAAAATAAATTAAAAACAGCTATATATATTAATCTTGAGTGTTTTTGGTGACGTCACTGTCGTCATACCGCAGTATCATTGCCCAAAGCAAAAACGACATAACCTATGATATATTATTTGACGTTATAAAACATACGAGGATCGTCAAATATAAAAAACGCTAGATTGGAAATTGTATCTAGAAACACGTGGACAAATCAACTGAAATTGAGACGTGGGCAGCTTCCCATACCGGCCACCCTCTATCTACGCGCTACTCCCGGGATGATTAGACGGCGCCACTCTAGTTCGGAACAAACAACATAATTAGACGACAATCTCCCCGAGCATACGCCATCATTTTATATTAATTCTCATTGGATTCAATTACGACGGGGGCGCCCTCCAGCACGCTATAGTCAGCAACGGCAAACTTTTGAGTAGTACGTGCATGTGCATGTACTCGCATATGCAAGCACTCGTACGTGTAACCGTTATAGCTGAACCGTACGTCACATTCACCTCGCTCTGCGTTTTAGGGCGTTCCTGGTAATATTTTTAGCCCTGATGGAGTTTTTTTTTCAGTTCTTTTTACTTCGTTACATTATGGCTGAAGCCGGCGTACATAATAGATGGACGAGAAGG
Source organism: Melogona broelemanni (assembly GCA_033995665.1). Classification (NCBI taxonomy): domain Eukaryota; kingdom Metazoa; phylum Arthropoda; class Diplopoda; order Chordeumatida; family Chordeumatidae; genus Melogona; species Melogona broelemanni. The sequence continues at coordinate 7,193 of JAUJYS010001224.1, read as the reverse complement.
TTAATTGCTAAGGCACGAGAGAGAGAGAGCAGCGAAAGCATGAAATATGGTTTGACTAATTTGATTAATGAGAGCTTTCTGTGTTGCATGGTGAAAAAACGCATTACGCCCGGACACGAAAAACTGCAAGTTTTACGTAATGCAGAGGTTTTGGGCAATTACGTCAGATTTTTTAAAAATGATTTTAAGGGCAGCGTCATCTAGTAGTAAATCAGTATAACAAATGACGCGACGATCCATTATTCTATTTCAAACCAGACCCGGTAAACATTTTGAATGCTACTCATATAAAGCATCCGCTATTGATTTAGTAGTACGAGTTATTTGTGGCAGAATTCATACAGCGCTTTCAATGCACTTTTTGTTAATGAACGTGCGTCAGTCGTTTAACGGAAACATTTCTTTCGATCAGTGGTCGATGCTGCCCCTTAATTAATAGTTAATACAGTTACCAAAGAAATCAATGGCCAGCATAAGTTTAGTTGTAAACCAAATATTGTTCCTTTTAATAATTATTTAACGTGTTATCGTCGTAATTCCATATTGAAATTGAACTACATGTTAATTAATTATTTCTAGCATCAATTAATTCCTAACCCTATACGTGTCTAACTATGATTCACAAGCGCAGCCATATTTAAAAGAGATATAGTACAAACATGTACATGTATATTGTGGTAAATGATTTCATTTACATGTACATGTTTACATTATGCGAGTCATGGCTAGACAGCCTTTTTTCTTTGTCTAACCATTATCCTACGTATTGGGGAAAACATATCTTGCATTGTCAGCTTCATCTGAAGTATGATTGGTGGACTTCGCTCCGTTTCCCCTATAACATAACCATCACTATAGTATTCCGTTACAACATGCACGCGTGCGTTGAACACGAACACATATACAGAACAATTTTCCTGGAAGGACAAAAATAGACTCTGAGGGCGGCTACACTAGTGTGATGTGGCAGGGGAGGTGAGGGTTGGAGCAAAGGTTCCCGTTGACGTAGTATACCGATATTCATTTACTGGCATCCCGAAATAGACCGTAATTGGTAGGTTGGAGGCCAGGGGATCAAGAAAAAAAAGAGTCAACTGGAAGTACCCGAAAATAAATCATACGTGCAATGCCAGTGGGAACGCGCATTCAGACCAAAAAAAAATAGGGGTTTGGTTTTTGTCGTGCCACAGGTCTCGAACCTGCACGCGACGGAGGCACAACACCTGTTCCCCGGCATTCCTAACGCGCTTGACCCCGATTGGACGATGCCGGAGCACGGTTTGACAGGCTATGCCGCGTCAGACGAATAGAATCACTTTCAGACAGCAAATTACTGCTATTTTTATTTTCAATCACTGTACTGAACACAACTGGAGATTCTGTACCCCTCGTGTGTTGGTGTGGGGAGCGTTTTCTCCAGTACCCCGAGATTGAATAAGTGAAAGCCCGCGCCGGGAATCGAACCCGGGACCGTCGCACCACAGCCGGCTTCAATACCGACTCTGATAGAACGATTCGTACTTTTATCCTTTTCGTGCCTTCCCAGTCTGTGTGCATACGCACGTATTGCAGTTAAATTGTTGAAGATAGAAGGTTGATTTGTTTTTTTGATGAATGATGAGATGGGAAATCAAAATTATTTTAGCCTTATCATTCGATTATTTGCTCATTTCGTGTAATCATTCGGTACATTTTGATGTTTAATTAAACTTTTCTCGTGCATAGGTTGTTGCGAGCTACAGATTCTCTTACTATTCTAAGCTGAAAATGTATACAATTATTTAATTATTTTGGAATTCTTCACCGCAAACAAACTCGCAACATAAACCTAAAATGCAATTTCATGTCGACATTTGGTTGCATTTTGCTCTAAAACACAGACCTCCTCTGCAATCATTGCATTAGTCGTAAGGTCACCCTGTATTTCGCAGTACTTTGGAAACGGTGCAGTCAATGAATTCCCCATTGGAGCGCAATATACTACAAGTAATATACTGATATTTTATTACGGCAAAGCAGACCGCAAACCGTGTAAGCGCGATGTGTATAAATGGGTTCGTGGCAGCGCATGTAAACGACCGTCGGAATGTGCCGAAAGAGTTTACCCGGGTGTACCGTTAGCATTCTGCTACGCACATGGGCCTCGTTCTGAAAAAATAAACTAATACAGGAACGCTACTGCTGGCAACCAATGCTTGTTTAACCGCCGCAAAATATAGGACGACCAATAGAATAATGAGATTAGACATTAATAAGAGGATAACTGTAAAACCTGGGGTTCATACATTCTTGAGGACTAATACAAATAAAAGCCAATACATAAAATTTCTTCAATTGCAAGAAATGCATGGAAACGGGGAAATGTATAATTTTCATGCAGATTTTTCAAGATCTTTTATCGGTATATTTTCCGTGCTATTTATACAGCTCATATTTATACATCGTCGGTTTGCCTAACATTTGTTGATGCACAAAATGATTCAGAATAATATTTGCTTCATATTGTTATTGCAAGAACTGTGCTCGACGTTTTTACAAGAAATCGTTCTATTTGAACTCCATGTCTATTTTTTATAGTCTAAGTGTTTTTAGGAGCCGTTATTCATAACGTATTAGTCATTGGTCATGGATAGACATCATTTTTTAATAAAGATCTATTTTGATTAAAAGTGATGGACATTACGAATCTTAAAGTACAGCCAACAAACTACGCAATTGTACAAACGCTTATATGAGTGTGCAATTCAAAAATTTGATGTGAAAACTGAACGATGAAAATTTATTAGCGCTTCTGTTAGTTATTGTCGAGGATAATACCAACTGTGATCCCCGAATCAATCGTTTACTTTGTATTCTGAACGCGCCTTGAATTGATCCGATTAATATTTTATTTGTCGCCTAGCGCCCCCCGTACCTAATAAATTATCTAGCAATATTTGAGCAACCACCCGAGCTAATCGGCTTCGGTTCACTTCAGTTATTCACTTATTCACTTCAGTAGAAACCCTTAACGTCTCAGCGCATTACGATTGACAATTTTGATCTCGCATTGTCCGACACTCCGTTAGTTTCTCTGTACAGCCAGCAACAATGGCCGTTAGATAACTTCGCTGGACTTGTTTTAATGATAAGAAATTTTATAATGGAAATGCTGCAGAAAAACCCCACTTAATACTCGTACATGGTGATACTGTTGCCTCAAGACCATATTGAATTTTTACTACAAGAGCGGATAAGGCGGCTAACTACACAAAGAATAAATAATAACTACACAAAGAATAAATAATGACTCATCAATTTCAAATTATGCCGATAAGTGTATGTGGATTGTCAATTATTTAGCAGAGATGCGCACATCATTTCATGGAACAATCTACTGTGAATACGAGTATGCTCAGCCAGTGGCATATAACAATAGATACATATGAAATCCTAGCGGAATTTTCATGAATCACTTCGTAATTTTCCTTTTTCGATGCGATAAACAGAAATGGACGAAATACATGTACGCCAACCGGATGTTGTAAAAGTTCGCAGGATTTTGGTCAGCAAATACGGTTGGTCCGTGTGTGAGCTTTACTGCACGCGTTAACCACAGTTTTCTAAATCTTAGCACTGGTGTGAACAAAATCTATGTCATAAAAAATTGCATTCAATTGCAATAATTCAATTGCAAAATAAATGTAAAAAAAAAAACAATTTATTGATGTTTGAAAGGAGATGATGAAAATTTGCAATATGTGCACTGTATTTTGACGTACCTACTGTAGAATGATTTTACTTAAGTAAAAAACGTGTGCTTTTAGACTTAACGTGTCTTTTAAAAGTAATACATGATTGGCGTTTAAGACTGGAATGCCCTGCAGAACTTCAGACCAATCAAAAAATATTTTATCGACTTTGCAAAGCGAAAATGAACATTTGTTTTTGTAACAATACGTTTTTTTAGGTTTCGTAAATAATGCGTGGGTTGTCGAGAAAAATTAAAAAAATTGGGCTAACAAACACACTGGGCTAAATTGTACGATGTTTTATGTGGTATTTGCAGTATTCGAAAGCGCCATCTCGCGGGCAGCTAAACTTTCGTCCCTTTTGCCCGACGAAGAGAGGAAGGGTGAGTAAGCGGTGCACTCTATGTTCACCCACGTGTGATGTGACTACGTCTTCACGCGCTACGTGGAAACTGCTCAGTCCATTAATGAGCTGCACCGCTTTCGATGTTTCGATCAATAGAAACAGTTAGACGACACCAGTGTTGCGCATGTTCATAAGCCTTAGCCGATGTGTGGTAGTTGTAACGTGTGTTTTTATTTACTTGTCAACGGAATCTTGCCAAACGTGTTTAAAGTTTGCCGAGTACTTGGTGGAAGATTTTTTAGCAATTTTGTCGTTGCAAGATAATCATTTTCTCGGGTATACAGCAGGTCTTTGGATACAAACGAGTTGCTTGAGGTGTACAATTAAAAAGATTAAAATCATAGTGATGCAAATCATGTTTCTCGAAGTGATAAACGAGACATTTTTAGTTAAAGTACTCCATATGCATTTTAGAAACTTTTGCTGTGCTTTATAAACGTTTTGATCAGCGTAAAATGCATTTTGCTCTCACTTAAAATAAGGAAAAAGTGACTCATTGTCATAATGCCTTAAATCGATTTAATAAGTTAAGTACTTGGTGCCAAATTTATTTGTGAATCCGCCTTAAAGCCATAATTTGTGAGCTGACCTCGCCGAGCATATATGTGTGTGTGCGCAGGTTTTTGTAAGGAAAACGTATTCCCTATAACGCCACTTTTAATGAGTTTTTGCTGAAGCTATGACGACAGGATACGTTCTCAAATCCCACCGCTTTCCGACAGCCGTTAACAGCATGCATATATTGACTATCAATCATAAGTTTACAACGTATGTTGAACGTTGAGCAGACGACCTGCACGACGTTGACATTACGGGTGGGTTTACGCAAATGGAGCTCGAATGTCGCGGGTGTGAACTAGCAAACGCGGGAGTAGCATCGACCGAGAGCTCCTGTTTGTTTTAGCGTAAAATTAACGAGAGCCTATATATATCGTGGTAAGCTTTGACCATTTCGAAATTTAGAACAATTTTTCTAATCGATTTTTCAAATATTCTTAAGTTTGTATCTATTAATTTATAACGCTCCAGTAAGCATATTTAAATCTTCGAACATGATCGTTGCAATTAAACTATGATTAGCAAATAGTCTTGCAATATTCTGCCTGGTGTAAGGGTAAGTAAATATACATGCACATGTAGGTACAACGGTAACGTTAATTTAATAAAAATTTAATAATAAAAAATTAAATAAAAATAATGAGTAAACACGGCAAAAATAATTAAATGTCTGATTCGTCGTAATACTGCAACCGACTGCGGTGCGGCGCGGTCCCGGGTTCGATTCCCTGCGAGGGCTTTCGTTTATTCGATCCCGGGGTACTGATGAAAATGTGAGCCTCAAAAGTCTCGAGCCCTAAGAGGGCCGGGCACGGTTCCACATACAGTGCTATGCACTACATTGACTCTGAACAAATTATAACGATCTTATATCTAGCTCTAAGCTTGTGTGACTCTTGTTTAATTAAGTGAACAAGCAAAGATCACTGATCCAACAAATGTTCGTGTAAATCGGGCACTGATTAGTTTCGCCATTGCTCCAACGGACAACATGGTCTGTATTGTTGGTTTGTCCACTGACACTAACGAGAGCGGTAGTTCGGCTCTAGGTGGCTGGTAAGTACGTGGTGTATGTGTATATCGATCCACGGGACAAATTAGATAATTGGCTACCGTGGAAAAGTGCCAGAACAAACTTGTTTCTCTTTATCTGCCTTTCGCAAATGGTGTTGCCGTCATTTCCGGTATGCTCCGCACAACGTTTGTCAGAATTAGGCTTACTTCCGTTATTTATGTCTTCATCGCAGCCTTACATGCACTTCGTCGGAAAGAGCCTCAAAAATGTATATTACGCTGCTACAGTGTATAATTAATTGTAGCTTTTGTAAAGTGTACATCAGCCCAAAAATGAAACGACAATAACATTCTAATTCCACAGTTCAAGGATTAAATTATTGTTCAGTTGTTTTTTTTCGCGAAGAGAAAAAATATAACGCGTGAGCTCAAAAAATAATCTCCGACGGGTACCAAGTTGAATTTGTTTTACCGGTTTTGATGTCGGGCGTCCCCGTGTAGATTTTGACTCCGACGGTCAAAAAACCCAGGCTTTCTCCCCGCTGGCCGGCAGGGAGGTAGACGACGAAACTCAATCGAAGCCAGGTGAACTAAGCGGCGATGGCGGACATGTTACCAACACGTCCTACGTCGAACCTCGATGAACTCTGGAACCAATATCGGATAATCCACCAACATCAGAGAAATCCGCCAACAATTCCGGGATAGCCGGGCAGGAACACATAGTTCTTTGGCGGATCATCCGTGGAAACCGATTATTTATTTTCTATTCACTTGATATAATGTTCTTTTAAAAGTTCGCGTTGACAAAATTAACACACGCGGAACTCATGGACTCACGATGAAGCAGCACATTGATGATCCCCGGGTAGCAAAAGCTTTTAACAGGTCAGCGACCAGCCCAGGCGACGATTTTTTAGAGAGTGTCTATCCTTTCTTCAAACTAATTTCGTGAAAGTGATTAGTTCCTTTAATTGCTAAATCGTGGCGCACCTGTCGAGTCTTTGCTGATTGGCCAAAAGACCAAGTCGAGTCAAAGCTAGCACTTTGGATCGGCGCATCTCATTAGATGTCTAGTTCGCGATTCTTTAGAACCTTCGCGAACTTTCTCGAACTTTCGATTTGGCTTCCTTGTACCGGGCTGACCTTGGGCCAGCCCACCAATTCATTGCCTTTGCTTGTGAAGTTGTGCACGTGTAAAAAGAAAAGGAATAAAATTGATGGGGTCGGATAGGGTTAAATGGGTTCAAGACAAGTCGGATTGGAAAGGTCGGTCGGGGTCGGATTAGGAGATGGAAGAACGGGAAATTCCTGCCAAGCAATATTCGCGAGCTTACAGATATCGGCTAAATTACACGTTCCCGGCATGAGCGACCAGAAAATACGGTATCGAGTGGGTCGCGTAGCGAAAGTCAGTATCACCTGATTAGTCACTTCATGTTATGTTTTTGGTTAGGCAAGTCAGTTTCGCTACGCACCCCACT
>JAUJYS010001223.1:0-18207 GCA_033995665.1 Melogona broelemanni | reverse complement strand
GGTTGTCTTTTCAATTAATAATATACTTGTTGTTATTTGAAAACTAAATAAATAAGTGAGGTCTTCAGGACATCACAGAGACATGAGAGTGCAGTAATCCTGTTGTGCACTAGATTAAAAAACTTTAAAATTGATTTAAAAACATGTGTTTAATAAAAAATAAATGTATTTGCCTTTACTATAAACTTGAACCACCCAGATAAAATAATTATATTTGTAGAACATTTTATACGTTTTCTGTCGACATGTAAATTAAAATTATAAACGTGGACTGTATGACTTCACTGTCGGAGACAATGGTGGTGGTGGTGAGGTGTTTCTAAATCGATTCTCGCTTGTCGTCTTGGTACTAGTGCGATTGCAACGTTGTGTAAAGACATATATTTTTTTTATTAAATACTTGTTCCATATGTTGCCGCCTGTTTTTCGTTTAATGGTCACGGATACTACCCATCTAAATATTTTTCGACTACGACGGATTCTACCCATCTTTATATAAAAGATGGCCACCATATCCCAAATCGCGGCAAATCGACTCGCACCACCGTTTCCTAAAGGCGATCTACGAGTTCAAAGCCACGCAAAAATATACAGACCAGTGGTTCGAATAACAAGGGGGACGATTCGTACGTGATTTTTCCCAGTGTCTAAAAGGCGTGCACGATTTTTGGCCAACGTAACTACTTTCTGAATTTTATTTCGTATGTTTACAGCGCCATAAAAACTGGCAGCGGAAAGAAGTGACGGCCGCGCGCTATCGCGACTGACGCGCCGTCTGCTGGCCAGAGAGCCTGTCCGAGCGGGGGAACCTAAATAGGCTTCTGTGTCTTTACCCCTCTTTTCCATGGCTAATCACCCGCCACCCCCACTTTCGACCGCGCGGCCACCCCACAATCTCACCACTAAAGGAGTGTGCGGTTACTGCCAGGCCGTGTGTGTCAGGGACCACGGAACAGCTGCCGCGTTGACCGGCCTTGGCAAAGAGTTGTTAGGTTAGACGGTCGAATGGTAGACCTGCCAAACTAGTGGCTATGTGACGTACTTGAATTTCAGCGTTAAACACAGAAAAAAAATGTCTGTCATGAAAATATTTTAGTCTAGGATTTGTCTCGTCTGTTTGAGCAAGAAAGTTTTCTTGGAGTAAACTACGAAAGACAAGTTTGACTAAAGAAATAACAAGCGTTTTGTACAATGGATGTAGCGGACTCCAAACAATTTCTCGGAATCTAGACTCGTTATCGAAAATAGCTTAGCTGTACCAAAAATAAAAAATTGAATGAGTAGTGCGGTTCAGATGTAATCTGTAGATGCACTCAGAGGAGTATTGATCATGTTCCTAGAAAATCGGTCTCGCTTGAGCAGGCACACTAAATTAAAGTTGAAAAGTCGCTGGGAATTACAGGGGGATTACAAATCAATCTTTTTCCAACGTTGCTCTATCATTAATGTATTCAGTCATTGCACTGTTCATAAATACTAAATTCTCATGAATCTTGCAAAGCGATCTGTAGCCTTCGCTCTCACGATTTCAATGTTGACATCTTGTGATTCGCAACATCATATTTTTGCACGAATTTATCCATATAACACATTTTTTTACTAGCGTACTTATTTTTTTGCCTTGTCACGGCTTCTAAAATTGTTTCTTATTGTTGAATGATTTTTATATTTCATTAAAATTTAATTGATCATACCTTCAGCAAGAGTTGGAATAAATGTGTTAAGATAGGCTTGACCTGAAGGATGCTTAAATTGGCATTTCATCCATATTCATGATGGAAATGCCAATATCATTTTTAAGAGCTAGAAACCCTTTTTATAAAACGAAACCCTGAAACGTGTTTTGGCATTTACGCCGTTCATATCATTTGATCCTTGCGCCAAGTGACCGCGTCTCGTCATAAGTACAAGCTCGACTGGGTAATTTTTATACGGGTTAAGTGTTTTGTCTCAGGATTACCAATTTTAAACAGTTTTGTGGTCTTACGCGTTGGCTTTTGTTGCTGTTTGTTGAACCTTATCGCTCCAACCTCACCCCACCCCTCCTTCTTCCCCACTCCTTGAATTTCCCTCTAGAAACTGGCACATGTCGAAAGTTGAGGAGCTTGCGAGATGATCGTACGTATTTGCATAGAATGATTAAAAATGTCTGCTTTCTTGAGTAGCTCTTAGTAGAGTAAATATCATAGCGTCTCGAAAATAGAACCAAATATACAAAAAATATTATAGACCAGAATAAGTAGATCAAAAAAGTATTGCGAAGATTGTATCAGCTATTAGTTGAATCGTAATTTGGACTATTTCCAGTATACGGGAAAAAAAATAAACTGCGGTAGAGTACATTGAAAAGCTTATGTAATTTGGAAATATAAATATAATATTGTATAAGGTTTTATAAAAGTGAGGAAGCACGATGAGATGAATGTAGAATAAATAACAATTAATATTTACTCATGTGCCAGATAGTCAGGCATTTCCTTTTAACCAGTTTCGGTTAAAAGATACAGACGTGGTAAAAAACAAATGCATAATTCGCAATATGTCAATAGCATACAAAGTACTTGTATACCATTTCCCATTCCAACTACTTCCCATATTTGCTCTTAATTTGGTTCCAACTGGTATTGACAGAAATGATTCGGAAAAGTTTCGCTCTCAATTGCGGTAAGCGCTCTTTTCCCCTTCCACAAAAAATGTTCAACCTTATCTATTCCGTTTATATATTTTTCTGTTATCCTAACACGATACCGGTAGAGCAAACATATGCGGCATTTAATAAGTGTGCGTCTAAACCTTGTGGTTGGAAGTTGGTGAATGAATTGCCCCCGGACATTGACAATGGACGTTTTTAGATTCGATCGCTCGAACCGAATCGTCTGATGAACTCAAGATACTGAAGTTTTCCTTGAGTGGGGGATCAACGATTTGAAGTGCCTCAGATAAAATAACAATTGTATAATTTTCTGGAAATAATATGGTGGATTCTCGCCATTTTTGGAGGCCTTGTGCCCAGAGAGGTCAGCCAAAAGGTGCGTCCTTGTTCATGTGGAATAAAGACCCCATTGACTCTGGAAATCAATCGAACTTTCGTTTATAGTGGGCAACGACGAAATGGTCAGTGAAAAGACGTCCAGACTATCGTAGTTATTTGCGAAATGTACTCTTGACGTTAGTTACATATTGGTAAGGTGACACCATAAGACACAATGCGAAATTGGAATTGTTATTTGCGCTGTTACTAAATAGCGTTGCCTAAAAGGCGCATTTTCGAGAAATGCTGTCTGATGATAGAAATCTCTCGAAAGAAAATGTGTGACGTACTGACTCTTGCCTGGGATGTATCATGTCGTCGAAACGATCGTAAACGTTGACTGACGAATCTGGTAATGTTAAAGTTCCCCCTATTTGGCTGCGGCCATTTTGAATTCATTACATGAAGGACCCGGTCTATAAAAAAGGAATCGCTTCATTGAATCTCCTCATGAATTTTCTGAATGTCCCCCACAAAACGGTCGCCATTTTTGAAACGTCTCGATATGAAAACGTCATATTTGCGGCATTCGAACAAATAAACCTCCAACGTGCATAAACACAGCAAAGAGGACGGTGTACCGTTAGGATGGAACCGAGCGCGCACGCGCGCGTTCCGTATAAAAACATGTCTCAACTTGTTTCCACCTGATTGGTGCGCAGCATCCACGACTACTAGAGCAGCGGATCCCGAATGTTATATATCCAAAAGTGGATGACTAAATCGGGAGACAAAAAATTCTGGGAAACAGAGGGGTGGGGATGCCACGCCAAACCCCCCCTCTATATACTTCCACGCGCGTGACGCGTTCCCCCATACGCCCTCCCGCGTATGACTTGTTTCTCCCTTCGTTTACTTTTGCGTCCGCATATTGTTCGATTTTGGGAATATCGCAATAGCAATCGTGATTCGTAATTTCGATTTACGGCTTCGAGCGGGGGTCGGCTTAATGCGGAATTCTGCCCTGGGCAAATTGCATAGCTTGACGCCCCTTTTAATGTAACCAGACGTTGATACCACAATTTAAAAGTAGATGAATAAAATGTAATGCAGAATATGAAAGGAATTTCACCATTTTTATAGATATTGATGTTGCCAGAAAAAAATATTTCCATATCCTGTTTTTTTTTTTTTTTTGCATTACTGTACCACTTGTGTACCTATGGCGATATGTGAGGGGCAGAGTAGGGAAGGCAAGGGGCAATGGTAATGGCAGCTGGTATAGTCAGGCTGCCAGGGATCCACCTCTAAGCTCTGGACTCCCTAATGGAAGCTCAGGGGTGACAAAAAGTACCCCAGGCTCGTCGAATTATGTATTTTTTCAATTTAACCTCCAAGCCAACCCTGATTCCTACAACCATTGGATTTCAAGACAGACTATCTGTCCATCAGAAGCGATTTGCTCAATGTATCTCAGATTTAACCCGAAAACGTAGCAATTAAAATTGGGTACAGATTGAAACTAAAAACACCTGAACACATTTTAATTGAAACTAAAGTGTGGCAGCGCGTTTATTTAGCACACATTTTTTTAAAAATCACCGTAGCAATTTTGCACTACAGGATTACTGCACCCTTTTTTTTAAAGTGCATCAACTGAGATATTGATCACAAATTATATTTACCTTCTTCGTCAATGTCCCGGGGCTGATGCGCGACATTGCCCCTATTTAAAATGGCAACTGGCGTTGAGCGTGCTTCTGGAATGATCGTCACTTTATTTTTGTCGCTGGTTTCCCGCCTTTCTTACTGCCTCCTCCCCACACCCCAACCGCATCAATATTCCCTCTACACACCCTCATAGTCCTGCCACAGTTCTGTTAGACACGTCCTACACCAATTTCCATTACAAAAGATGCATCCGTGCTATTCATAAACAGTGGCATTCTCTTTCTGGCCGGACACATTTGCTCATTCTTTGTTGCTATTTTGCTCATTGGATGGTATTTGTTTGTCATTCATTATCGTAACCCCTTTTAATTACACCATTTTGTTTATTAAGTTATATTCATTAATATTCAAATCCAAGCATTCGGTTATTTGCTGAGAAAAAAAACAAGTACGCGAGACAACCACGCCAAATAAATAAAGTCTAAATTACACTCCTAGTTTTACTTGTTTTTACTTCCATATTTTAGGCCACTACTGCTACTTTATATTATGCTACTAATACTACCTTATTCGCTACCATATTGATAATCGCCGCAGTTTGGACCACGTGACCCTTCCCGTTCAGTAGTCATAACTATTTATATATTTTTTTACCGTGGGTGGAGTAGGAGGCGTCTATCTCGCCATACCTCTAACCGGGCTTACGGCAACGTGGTCCGGTTAGCTGCAAAGCCTGGATATCGTTGGTTATTCCTATATATCGACTGGGGCAAAATGGGTGGTGGCTGGTTTGAGAACCTGCGACTGACCATTAGGGCTTATTACTATGACGATGACCGTCATTATTATTGTTATCTTTTTGCTACTTCTTCTATCGACGGTATCTGGCCACGACTAAATAGCCCTTGCCGGCCATTCCATCGGATATGGTTGGGAGGTGGGCGGGGGGAGGGGTGGTTAGCTGCCCCGGACGACAATCCCGCTCCAGAAACGACAGCTTGGCTACATTCATGGTGAAGTATCAACGTAGCGTAACTTGACCGATATATGTTTAAATATTAATATACTTTAGACAATAATAATTAGCGCTAAAATTCGTAAAAAAAATGGTGGATACAAGGGCGTAGAATAATTTAGTATTTTATTAAACGTATTTTTACGCTGCAAATAATTTAATGAAATTATAAATATTGCGATTAATGTAAAAAAAAAATAATTTTGCTTCCTTGAACAGCAAATATTTAAATCTAATGCGCCTAATATACATGAAGAATCCGCGAATCTAAATAAAAAATTGCCCGTTTTTTACTTGTTTAGTTCCTTAAAAAAACCGCACATAAATAAAAAAATAAGCAGATATAGATCAGTCGATTCAATGTAATATTGGTTATTTGCAGCATAGGTTGTGAAGGCCCTCTCGGGAAACAATCGATCTTTTCAATGAGATTTTGTGAAGCGCCACTGGCGGTCACAGTTGCCACCAAACCTGATGCCAAAAAACGGTGGCGCCATCTAATGTTAAGATAAGTTACTAGACTGACAGTGGATCCATTTTCCACAACGACGACTCTGGTAGTAGTAGACACATGGATGTGTGAGTATAGAAAAAAAAATAAGAACATAAAAAAGCGGGGGTGAGAAGACGGAATGGTTCATCGATGACCGTTGGAGTAATGGCAGTGGCGGTGGCGGCAGAAGTAATCGAATCTCGACAGAGAGTTGAGGTCAAGCAACTCCGAGCAACTCCTTCCATCTGTAACCCAAACTATAATGGGTGGAGAGGGGGGGGGTAGAGAGCTGTAGCCATTTGCAATCGACGGTTGATGCGCCACTGAAAAACGAACTTTGGGCCGCGCAGTGCATCACGTATTGCGTTTATATGCGACAGGGCTGCAATGAATCGACTCTTTCGTCTGACACCAGAGGGGGGTGCAAACGCGATAGCTCCAGATGCAAAGCAAATGGGAGGAGCGAGTAGAGAAATTCATTGTGGCGCCCCAAGCGGTAATGGTGAAACCACTCGTGATCAGTCATCCCTGAATCGAAGGTCTTGGATACAAATTTACTATTCGTTAACGCCGCTTGTGAAGTGTGTGACGTCGTTTCCGTGTGGTTTCACGTCGTAGTGCCCCGCGGCGCTCACCGAAAACCGAAAATTGGTTTGTGTCGTTGCTTTTGAAGCGCAAATGTATAACATAGTACCGAAGTTTGCCTAACTTTCGAGTCAATGTATATCGCTGCGGACGATTGAGTTCTCCAAGAGCGTTCCGCTAGCCACGACGCGTAGACGGGCGTTTGATGTTTGTCACAATATTGCCAAATGGAGAAATACAAACATCACAGAAATTATGGAGCACTTCACCTGTCCCCCGTATTTCCAAAATGTGTGCAACGTCAGACACGCCTTTTCTTGGAATACTCTCTCTTCCGACAGGAGAATGTTGACGGCTTTCTCCCAGTTGTCAGCACAACTGCTGACGTGGGGAAATCCTCCCGAGTCCTGCAGTTCGACAATGCTCCCTCAGAAACAAAGCTCAATCGTCAAATAACTGTGATGTTTATTTGGTTTCCCAAATATTATCACGCCCTGGTTCGATACGCGTAAAATACAATTGTCAACAAGAAAATGTGCAAATGTTGCAAATGTGCTCAACACTAATTTGCAATGAAAATAAATATGTTATTTATTTTTGGTGTGAAACAGAAATTGCTTTGCTCAGTTTCAATAATCAGGTAAGTAATTACACAATAATGTAAAGTAATAAAGTTCAGTTTTTTTGTTTTTGTTTTGATTGTTCAAACAATTTTATCGATTTTTGGTCGATCGAAGTGAGCTCAAAAATGCGCACAAAAATTTTTCTAGATCTTTTTCAAAACCTTTTCTAGTCTGAAAGCCCAATGTCCATTTGAGAGGACAGTCTGTAACTCTGAAACCTATCACCTTATGTGCACCTCGTCTTTTTTTTTGTGTGTTTCGTGCTCATTGACTCTGATTTTAACTCTGAAACTAGTTTAGTCATCGACCTGGAATTTTTTTAGGTTGATTTACGACTTAAATGTAGCTCAATTTCAGAAAATCATATCCGTACTATACCGGTAACATAGCATGGGCTATATATGGTTAAACACCCTTGCCGCATATGCCATCGCCTCCGCCTCATCCCCATTCCAGCAGAAGTTCCCTCCTTACTTTGCCCATCTCGCCTTCATCTTCGCTCGTTTCCTCAACACTCTGTCTTGTCTCTTTCATCATTATCGTCATCGCAGTTCCGAACAGGCGTTCGTCACAATTTAATATGTGATTTCCTGTTGTGAATCTTTCGAAACATTTTACTCCTCATCCTCCTCCTCCCCATCCCCTCCCTCCCTCCTCCGCCAACAGAAAGAAAAAGATAATAAGGAGATTGAATCGGGCGGCGTGAACAAGCATTTCACTCACTTTTCTTCGCACCGCGCGGTTTGGCACAACCAACTCATCTTCGCTCTCTATCTTCGTCTCCTCATCTTTGCCGCGTTAGTTGCCGTTCGTTCTAAGAATGCGGAGTCTTTTTCTGACTACTATTTGTCTTACGATCTAATGGCAGCGTTCATCATTCCCAAGCTAAAAATAAAAACAAAGCTGCGGCATTAGAAAAAAAAAATAATACACCACAATGGATAAAAAATGTTCAATTCAATGATTGAAACGTTCCAAGCATTCTCGCAGCGAAATTAATAAAAATTAATTGTCGCTTAATTTTATCGTGAACTATGTTATTAGTGTGAAATGCGTATTGTGGTAATGGTTATTCTATCATTTATTGCATTCAAGACAGTAATACGGGAAAGCATACCACTTAATGGATTCAAAATTCTTTAAATGTTCGTTTAATTGCTGCAATGCATTGTATCGCCTAAATTTGATGGTGGTGCCGAGATTATATTTTTTTGTGACAATGATCGTCAAAACTGCTACAAATCGCTTGAGCAACTTTGAGTCTAGGGCAATTGTTGAGGGGCTTATTTTCACTAGTTCCACGGGCTTGTTCTTTTTTTTTTAAAAAGATAATTCAGAAATGACATTCATGAAAAAAATTTTAAACTAACTATTTTGCTTATTTTATTCGTCCGTGACATTAATTCATTTTATGAGAAGGATTTTATACATTATTAATCCAGGAAATGACAGTGTTGAGACATACACAGTTCGCCAATGTTCCGATTAGACTGTAGTAGTGGCTGAAAACCTCATGGCGCCAACTATTGGTATCTGCGGTCATTTTAATGGTCCGTGTGTCCACGCTGATATTGTTTGTAAAAAAAAGTCAACGTTTCGATGCAGTATGGCCGTTTCTGTGTTTTTGTGTAAGACGAACCCGATCTGTATCCGTGCTGGGAGCGGTGGCGCGTTCCTGTAATCCCGCTGCTGGGAAGCGTACGAACCGATGGCATCCTACTAAGCCTACGGTCCCGGGTTCGATTCCCGATTCG
The DNA here is from genome assembly GCA_033995665.1 of Melogona broelemanni. Lineage (NCBI taxonomy): Eukaryota > Metazoa > Arthropoda > Diplopoda > Chordeumatida > Chordeumatidae > Melogona > Melogona broelemanni. The sequence continues at coordinate 9,095 of JAUJYS010001223.1, read as the reverse complement.
ACATAGAGACATGAGGGTGCAGTAATCCTGTAGTGACTAGGCGCTACGGTGATTTAAAAAAAATAATAAAAAATATCAGTAAACGAGCGAAGTGTGGCGATATAAGGCATTGTTGGTGCAGATATTATGTGGAAAGCGCGAAAAAATACACCAGACTGAGCACATTTATAAACTGTTTGGCTTATTATAAGTGTTCTCGGTGCAATCAAATCAAAATGATAAAAACTCCCATGTTGCCGTTCAATATCCTCTCTTGTCTTTTATATATACACCGTGAGTCATAAAATCGGGCTCCCTTTTGCTGTAGCTGATTACTCACCTAAAAATGGTCGGATTTTAATGAATTTTGGCACAGATATGGAGTAAATCATTGTGGATATATGAGCTATTTCACTTTTCTTTAAAATGTCCACCCGCAGCAGCACCGCCCGCGCGAAGTTGGAAATCGCCATTTCCGCACTGACACATCAGTGCACGCTATTAATGAATTGCGCGCCAGTTGCTTCACCTCCAAAGTGCAAAATTCGTAACGGGAAATTTGAATTTTCCAAACTTAAAAAAAAGTCATTCATACTGTAATAAATTTGTGTTAAATTTCATAGCAATCCGGTTATTTTTTTCATTTTAGAGGAGTTACCGAGTTACGGTGGTGGAGGGAAGGGGGGTCTATTATCTGGCAATCCGGGCGTCCGGATTGCAATGAAATTTAACACAAATATATTACAGTATGAATGACTTTTTTTTAAGTTTGATAAATTTAAATTTCCCGATACGAATTTTGCACTGTGGAGGTGTAGCTGCGTTAGAGCAACTGGCGCGCAATGCATTAATATTGTGCCAGTGCGAAAATGGCGATTCCTAACTTCGCTCGGGCGGTGCTGCTGCGGGTGGACATTTTAAAGAAAAGTGAAATAGCTCATAGGTTCACAATGATTTTTTTTTTATATATTATTTGTACGAACGATTAATAAAAAAATGTTGACGAGATTTCGACGCCATCTTTCCAAACTTGTGATAAAACATTTTATGCGTTAATTTTGTTCGTTTTGCGACAGAAGACGATTTCGAAATGTCGTCGAACGTGCCAACTCGTTCCCCGGTGATCGAGACTCTGCAAAATGCAGGTCTATTCAAAGATTATCCAGATTTCCATGACAGTAAGTCTTTGTTATACACGATTACATTTTCATCCATGCGGTGGCTTACCTGAAAAAAGGATCGTACCAATGCTGTCGAGAGAGGCGCAACCATGATCTAAAAAAATGTTATCATTTTTTTAGTCGCACACGGAGATGTCGGTAATCCTGATTTTGTGCTCGCCGCCACGGTGATGGAGATGACGGCAAAACTGCAGCAAGTGGATGTTTGGACGTTCGTGCAGAATCAACCGGATCTATTCTGCAAGGGCGGCATATTCTACGAAATGCTGGCCCGGAAGCAGGTCCTGACCGATAACGAGCACTACCACCTGGAGAGCTTACCCGGCAAACAGTTATGTTACAACCAGCAGCACGACCGCCTGGAACTGTGCCTCGAGTCCCGGGGACACTTCAGAATCGTGTCTGACGTGGAGGGTAGGGCCGCCCAGGGCGAGGAGCCCAGCTCACGCCACCACTACCACCAGTCCCCGTACCGGCGTCAGTCATCGATCGGCCGCATTGCCGACGTGGAAAATGATTCTGCCGGCTCGTCCAGTGGGGTGGTGATGAGTCTGAGCCAGCAGCGGCTCGCTAGTCAAGTGCCATTTGTCGGGAGGGGACACAGCATGACGGAGCCGTCGGTGACCGGGGCTGCCGCCTCAACCGTTCGGGAGATCGGTCAGGACGACTCATTGGTAAGTTCATATGCGAGGTACGCTGCGTGTTCCCCTGTTCGATTTCAGATGGTGGTAATGGAATGTCTTAAGAGAGAGTTGAAATTGGAAGACAAAGCGGGATATATTAAGCACGGGTTCAATTTCCGACCGAAATCTCTAAAGTTTCGGGCAACAATTTCGCAGGTATGCCTTCCTTCGAAATAGAAGTATTGCAGTGAGACCCGTGCCTAACGTTTTCTGGTACACGTTAGATATATCTACCTAATTGTAGTTGGAATTATTAGTGCAAGTAAGCTTTTGTTATAAACGTATGTCATACTTTTGAAAGAAAATGAGAATTAAGTTAGAAATTTTGTGTATCGCCAACAGAAGGCAGCACACGTTATCAAATCGTATGAGGTGTTACCGTTTCTCAGTTCTGATAAAAGAAAACTGATGCCACTATTGCTTTAATAGTCATCTCTTGTGATCGTTTTAAATATCTAATCTATTTTTATTATTTTTTATATCACTGTAGTGCTAATCGCTACAGGATTTATACCCCTCGTGTCGCTATGGCGACATGTGAGGGGCAGGGAAGGGAAGGGGTATGGCAGGTGGCATAGTAAGGCTGCCTTCACCCTTAAGCTCTGGAATGTCTCTGGAACATCTATGGGGTGACGCCAGTACCCAAGGCTCCAATAAACGTGCGTTTCGCCGGGAATCGAACATTACCGACTGGGCTAGACGGTCGTACAAATAATTATAATCTTGTGGGAATTATGTAAATTATTTTACAAAATAACAATTATTTTATACAATCAATGATTTCACTATCGCAGTCTGGCACACAGCACGTTGCCGAATGGTGAATTTGTTATTTAACAAAAATTAAACTTGGGTTTGTTGCCATTTCGTTTCAGCGACCTATGCAGGAGGGAGAGTCTGGCACATCGGAACGAAGTCAGGGAGATGAAATGGAGACCGACGACGACGACGACGACGACGACCTTCTTACTCGAATGGTGACGGCCACCAGCTATTCGAGGCCGACGGAGATTATCAGGAAAGGCCCGGGCTATTCAGTTATTAATGCGGAGATTGCCAACCAGAACAACGTTCGGGCCGAAAGCCTAGAAAAGATATTGGCTCGCCTGGAAGATATGAAGGTATTTGAAATATTTTTAAATTTTGCCTTTGGATCGTTAGTCCCAGCCGAATTTCGTATCGTGTATGATGTCGTTAAATTAAGTGCGGGAGCATGCAGAGATGAATATCGAAAACAGAAATTTTTATTTATTTTAAAAACCAAATTGTGAGGCAGTTAGTTATTCGTCATTTACAAACTTTAACAAAATACAAACTTGAACAGATGGTTGTAACTGTAACTGGCTAATATAATTGCCTTAGTATTGGGCATTTCAAATAAATGTCAAAATCTTTCTTCTTAGTGTTTTTGTGCATACATTGATCCAATATTAAAATTCAATGTAATTGATAATGCTATCTAAAATTGTTTTCGTTTTAATAAATAGTATTTTTCACGAATTTATTACTTTTTTAAAATTTGCGTGAAGTCGCTTGAGAAAAACTATATGTTGCTGTATACTGACTAATTATAATTATTTTTGCTTTTGTTTCCAGGACGAAGACGATAGGTCTACTGAGTAATTTTCATAATTCGTTAAAATTTCTGTAAAATATATTTCTCACAAATCGTTGTTAATAAATCTTAATTTTTTCTGGTTATATATTTTAGGTTTTTTATTTTACTGCTTTGTTTTTGTGTTGTTTCTCGCATTTTTATAAAAAAGCTTTGCTATAAGAGAGTCGTAAAAAAATGTTGTTTATGATCTTGGTTCAGATATTTTATTACCTCGTTGATAAATTTTAGTTAGTTTACAGTATACACGGTTAATCAAAATGGCTTTTTAGAATTTTTTTGTATATTTGCTTTTCGTATGAGCGAAGAAAAATAGCACCGGTATTTTGTTCATTGTGGTGGTTTGTATTTCGCGCGTTTAAAATTGGAGGGTGACGTCACAGAATATCACCGATTGGCAACCGGCAGGTGGCGCTAATAAGGCATGACATCACGATATGTTTGCGAGAAAAAAGATGGCCGACTCTGGTTGCGGTCCCGGCTTTGCTGAATGTTTTTCTACGATCTTTCAGTCATTTTGCGTTATTTGTGACACCGGGGCCCACAAAATGGTCCGGTCGACGTAGCAGAAGGAAGTGCATAGAAAAATGCAGGTAATATTTCACGTTTATGTCTCCTATCAGTGGCCCAAACTTGAGCCTTTCAGACAACGGCCATCCGAGTCTGGGACAGGCTAAATTAATTTTGATTGTCGAAAAGATTACATTTTACTGCTTTTAAGGTAGTTATAGAAGGGGAGGAGTTGCCATGCCTAACTTTGGAAACGACATGGGAACAGCTTGACAAACTTTAAATAATTCTGGCATCCCAAAAAGAGCAAGAGATAAGTGAGCAGCCCGAGTGCCGTCCTTCGGAAGTATTACCTTTTGTCCTATTTTACATAACTGCATATAGAGTACGGTTTATTTGTGAATAGACACCTTGATGTGAGTAAGTAGTATTGATCATTGTCACCTAGGCTATGCTCTTAATTACTTATCTATTAGGTCTGTACACAAGCCAATTTCGTTACATGTTCAGTGTGGGACGTGGCCGAAATTGCGTCTTATAGTATCTACATTGGGCTGATGTCCAGATGACGGACAAAAAGTGAGCGACATGGAGCGAGCGGTTAGGTTAGGCATCGCTCCCTGTCGCTCACTTTTTGTCCGTCATCTGAACATCAACCCTACATTGGTACCAGCGATCATTATCGGATCAGGTGACTCCATGTTCGTTCAGTATCGAAGTTCATTTAATTTCAATTTGCTTTTGAGTGCTGTAGGCTACATTACATGTCCTCAATGTAGATCCTGTTGCTGTTCAAAAATGGCACACAATTACCGTAAAAAAATTGTGGATTATTCCCCCAGTGGCTCAGTGGGTATGGTCACATTCTACTGAGCGGGTGGTCCTGGGTTCAATTCCCGGCGCAGGGTTTTGTTTATTCGATCCTGTGGTACTGGCGTCCCCCCTGAGTTTCCACTATGGAGTCCAGAGCTTAGGGGTGGATCATGCAGCCTGGCTATTCCAGCTGCCCTTCCCTTCCATTCCCTACCACTCACATATCTCCATAGAGACACGAGGGTGCAGTAATCCTGTAGTGCACTAGGCACTACGGTGATTAAAAAAAAGGGCTCCACGCCCTAAGGCGAAATACTTTTACACTTTGGACGTGAATAATTGCACCTTAATTACATCTCGCTGATGATGAATTTTAGTTGAACAACTCGCAAAATCAAATCAGTCATTTCTAGTTAACCTTACACTCGACTTGGCGTGCCTTTTCACCTTTTTAAATTTTCCACATCTTTGCCGCTTATCGTACTTGACATTTCGCGAGCCTGGCGTGGCCCCGCTATGCGCACCCTTCTGCGAGGCTAGCTAAAAAAATCGCAGTAATGGTCCGGGCAGAACTGACGTGCTACCGTAAATGACAGCCCCCCCCGCCTGGGTGGGGGAGGTAAAACGGTAAAGTCACATTCGAAAACGGCCAACCGCCCTTCGCCAACCCCTCCCCCCCCCTTCACGCTCCTTTGCTGGCCTCGTCCATCCAACACCCAACATTTGCATCGATATGCTAATGGCGCATGACGTGTTTCGTTTCCCCGCCACAATAAATCCTGCGAATCAACACCCGAAACAGCAACGTCAGCATCAGCCCGCGTCGTCAACGGACCTGTGGACTGACGACGACGACCTCGAGTGACTTTACCGCCAGTCAAAAATGAAAAAAAAAAATTCGGAACTTTTTTTGGTCAACAAAAAAATGACGCTGACTTAAGATTGAGAAAAGTAGTCCAATGGTTATATAGGGATGCTATGAAATAGCGGCTTTGCAATATTTCTTCAAATTATATTTTTTCTTCTATTTAAATAACGTCTACTTCAGACAGAGAAAATTAGTCCAGTGGTTATGTAGGAATGTTATGAAATAAGTGGTTTTGCAATATTTCTTCAAATTATATTTTTTCCTATATCTTTTGTAGGTTTTTCTTCAACATTTTGTTATATTAGTAATTTTTCATTTATTCGCCTATTAAATTTACAATCAAATAAAATCAAAATTAATTGACTTTTCATTCACAATTTTTAGTTTTCAGTTATCGCACAAGCGAAATAAATTACATGTACAAGGTGGCTCCGAGAAAAAGATCCAGTCACAAATGTCGTTATAGTTTCTATAATATTGTGCCGATTCGTTTGATTTTTGTGAAAACCGAAGGAGGCCATTTCGAAAATAAAATGAAATGACAATGTTTGTATATTTGTACTGTTTTTTTAAACAAAAAATGAAACGAATCGGTACAATATTATAAAAACTATAACGACATTTGTGACTGGATCTTTTTTTTAGCCACCCTGTATATGCAGGATACGTACCTTTCCTAACCTCGGACGAGGCCAGCGTTTTAAAGGATGTCGTATATTGCGGTACAGCATAAGGGAGAGCTTTTAAATCGCTTCATTTAAAATCACTCAGAAACAAAATGAAAACAATTTTTACTTTGAAAATTTCTAATTTTTCAAGATCACAGTGGCTAGATGAGCTAATTTTTAATCATCTACCGTACCAAAATATAATTTTTACAAGACCAGTTACCAGTAGTCAGCATTACGATTCAGGATCGCGATTGTTGAACCGATCGCATTTATTTATCCAAAGAGAAAGTCAAGTAAGATATATTATATCCCAATATAAAAACACAGCACCACTCTGGTTCGCCCAAAGAGATTTATGGTTAGAATGTCGATGTAGTCATTGCCCACCACAGTAAGTTTTGTCGTAAATGTAACTCCTTACTTTACCCACTACCTGCGTCCCTACCGTGTACGGACAAAAAGTATTGTTTAAATTTAAAATTTCAATTTTAAGTTTCCACATAAAACTCATTCCAGTCACAATAGGACGTGCAGCCATAACATCACTGTGCTACACGTCAAACCCAGTCTGAACATTATTTCTACTTATCTTCAAACGTAAGAAATTAATAAGATTGTGGTAACTAAATTCGTGTACGGACAGAAACGCACCACACAGCAAGATTACTGCATATAGGTTCAAACAGTTTAGGTTTAAGTTGCGAGTGAAACGTTAGTGATTTCTGTATTTCATCCCTACACCTCTTTGGGACCGCATATGCCGAAGCGGGCTCCCTACTCAGGATCGATAATTTATTCTCAAGTAATTGATTAGGAAAAGCTTACGATGCCGTATTATAGAATACGCACACGCACTGACTTACGGCCTTTATATAGATCTCAAATGAAATCGTAGACATGATACCAAATGGATGAAAGACGCAAAATCGACGAAAATATATGATAGGATTCAGTACGTGTATATACTGTTTGTGTGTGTGTGTATGTATACAGAGTTGTGGAAAGAGGGGGGAGGGGCGATGTTGATTTCTTATAATTCCAAGCCCACGGGTCCTTGCCAAACAGAATTGTATATCCAAACGTCCCCCCTCCTCCCACAGTTATATCATTCGTGCATGAATCCCCCTCCCTGGCTCTCGCAGGCTCACCTAAAAAAATTTGCCACATGACTGCACCATGGACAAAGATGATAGAAAACTAATATCTGATGCCGTCGTCGTATTTTGATAAAATGCCACGGTGTTTCCCAAACTGGCGCGAGCTCATTTATTACCCGAGGCAGGATAAGATTGCTTTGGATGGTTAATAATTTATCAATATATCTAAACAGTTTGAATAAAAGCGATACTATTACTAATACTACTACTACTACTAATACTAATACTAATAATAATAATAATAATAATAATAAACAAATGAAAAAGAAAAGAAACAAAATAATTGATTTAATAAATAAAATAATAAAATAAAATAAATATAAATTAAATATAAAAGTAACAAAATTATTCATTTCAATTTTCCTGCAATCTAAAATACTCCGAGTTATTTGTTTAAAAAAAATGTAATTTTAAAAAATATGGGTGAGAAGAAAATCTTTATTTGTTTAGGGAATGTTTGGTTTTGGCACCTTGCATCACTAGCAAATAGCATCAGCACAATAAAACAAAATGGCGAAAATGTGTCGATTTCACCCGTAAAACTGAAGAAAATGAAACGTTTTGTAGCAGATTGTTGTGATTTTGAACTGCGATAACATATGTGTTAAGTGAGTAGAAGTACGCTTTACCCCCACAACCATGTTTTAATACAGTATACAGTATACACGTTCAATACGGTATGGAGTGGGGCGCGTAGTCACATTCAGTTTCACCTGATTAGTCACTTCATGTTATGTTTTTGGTTAGGCAAGTCAAGTTCGCTACGCGCCCCAACTCGCTAGCTCGCTTTGTGGGGGTTTAGCGTACTTCTACCCAAAATTCGTCATTTTTTCCAAGGTATGAAAAGTGTAGTTTTTATTGTTTTTTCTGGCTTTGATGTTTGGTGTTTTGTTGTTTGTTTGATGTTTAGTTATGAAACCAAAACGGTCGGAAACCATTTTAAATTTTATCTTAAAATAATTTTTCCAGCCGCAGCAGTAAACGGTACTTGAGAAAAAACTGATTAAACGTAAATAAAATCAGCAAATTAAATTGGGTACACCACTACCGTCCTCACTAGCTCCTAGTTACTTCCATTCCGAATGATCGGAATGGAATCATTTGGAATTCGAAATGGCGCGCTGATTTTGGTCACGGTGGCGTTGGACAACCAGTCATTCCCAGCAAGAATCACCAACTGCTAATCTGCTGGAAATGAACGCATCCGCGTACCAAAAATCTTTGAATGGAAATCGCCAGTACACGCTAATCTTTTGAGAGAGGTGTTGGAAAGTATACCTCTTTTGTCTCACCCTCGACGCAGACGATGCTAGCAGTGGTGCAAGATGCAAGACGTAAATGGTGCGGCCTTTATTTTAAGAAGTAGTAAAGTAGTGATTCGTTCTTTTCTTTACCTCTCCGTAGCGCATATTACTTGTATGGCCACTTGATTGGGCGGACAGGGGTATGTTAACACAGGAAACTGAATCCTGAGTACGTACATACTACATGCTCATTTATAGATGTAGTAGATAGATATTATATTTATATTTATATTATATTTATATTATATTATATTTATATTATATTATATTTATATTATATTTATATTATATTTATATTATATTTATATTATATT
>JAUJYS010001222.1:0-18207 GCA_033995665.1 Melogona broelemanni | reverse complement strand
GCTTCTGCCGGGAATCGAACCCGGGACCACCCGTTTTGTAGTCTATGTTTATAGCCACTGTACCACGGGGGCCGCACCGTTTACATTTGATCCCGAGGGCCGCACCGTTAACATTTGATCCCGAGACACTGGTAAAAATGTGCCTCTCCATAAAATAAGTTTTCAAGGGTATTAGGGAGGTTCATAATATCGATTGCCGTTCGTGGATTGTCAAGAAAAAATTTAAAGCAATAAAACAAAAGACCTGGCAATGGATAACGTGAACCTGGAATCATACCGGATGCACTGGTACCGGAATGTGTCTCGATCGGCAGTCCAAAAGCCCCTCGATCGGGAATTGAACCCGCGTTACCCGCGTTGTTACCTCTACACGCTAACCACTACACCACGCGGCATATCTGACCACAATGATGAACGTTTGATGTCTTGCAAAGTTTGAGCGCCACAGGACTACAAACAACAAGCCGTATAAAGTGAGAGGTGGGGGGGATGTTGAGAAAAAGCGTGGATGGATGGCTGGACAGCGGACGCCAATCGAACGGTCATCTCGCATTCTTGGCAACGCGAGGGAACCTAAGGAAACACTTAGCTGCTCTTTACACCGGCGCCGTTCGCGCTCGCTCTCTCTTGGAGAGCCAGCGTCCCTCGGCGCGTTCGTTCCCTTTCCCTTCTTCTTCTCCTCCACCCTAATAGAACTATTAATAGGCTTTTTGTGTTGGTGAGCCGCGTTATCGGAAATTCCGAGCTTGCTTCTTTTTCGGGGTCGTTCGGACCGAGCTTCTCCGGCCGCACTCTCTCTCCTTTCCTCGGTCGCTCAATATATCAATAAGCATTGTTTGGACGTGCTGTGTCCTCCTCGGATCGTCATTGCGGTGAGTTGGTCACACTGGAAAAAAAGGCGAAAGAATATGTTTAGGATTCTGTTTGAAAATTTCAAATCGATATAATTTCAAGTACAACATCTATGCTCAAATTTAAGAGGACCAAAATTTGTCATCCGGTCACATTCGCCTCGCTTGGGGGTGAAAATAGCGTCTTTTCATTTCACTCGCTTCTGGTGAAAATAGTGATAAGATGGGCGATGGTTAAAATATAGATATCATCCTGACTGCCGATCGGGGGAGCAATAACCATTTCAAACTTAAGGCCATACTGCGTCGATATGTTATATTTTCCCGTGCGAAGCCGGGCACTTTTTCTATTTAAAAAATAATAAAATTAAGCATTGTTTCCTCGTGGTTGGTTAGTTTCTTCTTGAAATTTTGATCTTCTCCTATAGTCAATCGGCAGCATCTGCGGAACAGATGCTGGCAGTGTTTAAGAACCTACACGGGGCAGCAATACATAATGGGTGGTGGTTTTCATGTTCGAGTGTAGGTTATCACAATTAATTAATTGACCCAAAGACGTTGATATATATTTTTTTTTTTACTGAAGTCTCATTTAAAATTATAAACTGTAAATATCATGCGACCACAGGCATTTTAATTAAATTCACTAAGGAATTTGAACCCTGACTAGCAATTAGGAAAAAAACATTTCTCGGGGAACTGTTGGATAATTTTAGCATAAGTGACGTCAGGTTTCTAACCTGCCATTGGCGTTATTTGCCATTACGTATCGTTTTGTCAGACGCACATGGTGCGCGCGCTATGTGACGCCAGAAATTACTTCGACACCAGCGCCCCCTATAAATAACACCGGGCGCCCGACATTAGATATTGCCCGCTAAATCTTATTAATACATTCATCGCGTGACAAGATAAATCCGACCTTTTCACTATAGTCTTAAGACGGGAAAAGGAAAAATCATCGTCTATAGACGATAATAAATTGGAGATCATTGGAGGGTGGGATAGGGAGGGGGGTTGAAAATTTCGCGAAAAGATCCTCCTTCTACCAAGATACTCTCTATACGCACACTATGCAGACTGTGTACTGCTTATGGTAACTGGGTTGACAGTTTGTTTTCTCCAACTTAGCGCTGAAGTCATATAGCAAGGAGGCATTACCTTGTGTGCGCAGAAATTGTACACTTTTCTCCCGATTTTTTTTTTGTCTCAGAAATGGTTCAGACTGTTTTTGGGGCCAATTTAAACTGTGTGCAATACATGTATCAATATTCTCTCATTAAACTATATAAGACAATACCCTATATTAAACAGTACCTCGGGGTCGAATAAACGCGAGCCCGCGCTGGAATTCGATCCCGGGACCGCCGTATGAAGAAATCGTACATTTCGTGACAATTGAAATAAAATCGTTAAAATACTAAAAAATTAATATAAAAATGTAGAGAAACGTTCCTCATTCCATTGGCACCTACCGAGATTATTTTTGCCTTGACAAACGACAATTTGAACTCGTTGAAAAAAATGTGATCAGTTTTCGTTAAATATTGCCAAAAAAATTCGACTTTACAAAGAAAGTTTGAATACCACTGGCCTATTGTGGTACGACAAGGGAGAAATGTTTTTGGTAGCCCATATAGTATCCGAGCCCTGCTGAGGAATTTATATCGCGTAAAAAATTCTAATAAAAAACTGAAGCTTCCGTATATTCGGATTTTCACTTAATTAAAAAATCTTATCGATTTCCTCTCTCTCTCTGCCCCCCTCCCTCCTTGCTCTCCCTCACAAAGCATTCTGCATCGCCAATTCAATGCATGCAAAGTGCAAAACCATATGCAAGCCATTGAAACACGGCCGGTCGATAAAGTCATATGCATAAAAGAAAAAGTCGTCGTTTACATGCGTATCTATAGCAAATATATGCAATATTTTGTATCATAATCAGGACGGGTGGGCTGCTATTTCCTTTGCCCTCGCTTCTATCGTCACTACCCCTGCCATAACTGTATCACTCCCCCTCCCCCTTTTGTCATTGTGTTTATCCCTCACCCCCGTTCGGCCCAGATCAGCAATCCATACTCCATCCCACCCTGCATTAGAATATTGATGTTCTTTAGTTAATAATCAAAATGCCAATAATATGCATAGATAAAGTGTCACCAAGTTCGGTTAAATCGTATTTCGAGTAAATAGGTTTACTCAAACGTTTAGAAAAATTAGGAAAGCTATAATTTTAATGCGGATTTTAAACTATAAAGGAAATTTCATCTTCGACCAGTGGAGACAGGAAAAAGCAACTTCTTGTGATAACGTTTTATTTGTATCGTAGGAATCTTAAATTACAAAATCTCGATGGGATGAATAATATATTCATTATTTGCAAACTAGAGGTGAAAAAACAAGTTTACAAACAGTGTGACTCTTCCTGTGGGTCACGCGAATCTTCGTTATGTCCGAACAGCCGTTTTCGCTAGATGTATTTTCTCCAGGACCCACAGAAAAAGTGAGGAGTAGATCCTACCGGAAGTAGAATCAGCCCGTCCCCTCGAAAAACATACAATTATGGGGGAGGGGTAGTATTGACTGGTGGTGCCACTATCAGTATTGATCTACTCCTCCCTTTTTCTGTGAGCCCTGGAGAAAATACATCTAGCGAAAACGGCTGTTCGGACATAACGAAGATTTGCGTGACCCACAGGAAGAGTCACACTGTTTAGAAACTTGGTTTTCCACCTCTAGTTTGCAAATAATGAATTTAGTATTCATCCCATCGAGAGTTTATAATTTAAGATTCCTACGATACAAATAAAACGTTATCACAAGAAGTTGCTGCTTCCTGTCTCCACTGGTCGAAGATGAAATTTCCTTTAAAGTTAATTCTCGACAATAGCTCCTACGAACAATCACCAAAATCAGCGAATTTTAAAGTAAAAAAAAATAGATCTCAAATTTGTTGAACAATTCAAATTTATTTTATTTGTACAGTATTAAGCACCCAAATTTACTCATTGATGTATCCGAGTCGTTTATCAATTCGTAGATAAAGTTCACATTTTAAAATGATCATGTGTTAAGAAGCAAGGAAATGCACCTGCACATGTGCATCCAATATTATAAAAATAAAAAAAAATAAAAAAATAGCAAAAAACACTAAAAAAATGACAAACGCCAATCATAGATGTCTTAGCAAAAATGTAAGCCGATGTTTAAGAAAAAGTGACGTTTCCCACACAATGTTTGAAAAACTCTTGGATATTGTCCGCGCACTAAATACGGTTGTAATCTAACATATAGGCCAACCGGGGTACGCTTAGTTTTTTGTCTATCTTTCTGGTGTAGACGGGCAAAAAACCCAGTTCCCAGCCATAGTTTCATTTCTTCTCAGTGCGTTAATAAGCATTGGATCGCAATTACTGTTATTAAACCCGTGCATACAAACTGCCACACACAACATTGAAAAAAATTGTTTACCCATAGTCGAATTTGCGAGCGCCCCACTTGGTGATTTGATCCCGAGAATTTATTTGTACAAAACGAGAGGCCGACTCCACCGAGTTTTTTTCTCCTAGTGTTGCCGCCGTATGATTATTTTAAACCGCTCTCTTCTTGAATTGAGCGGGGTACAACCTTGATGTTTGTGTGTCCACTCCGTAATAATATACTGTATAGATAGACGGAGAATAAATAAAAGCTTTTTTCGGACAAATACTACAGATATCCCAGATACATCTTTGTCTGACCGAGGACAAATTTTGGGAGAGCTGCAGTAAAGAAATTAAAGATTTGTCAAAGGAGTGTTTTTTTTTGCCTCTGCCAAAATTCTCATCTGATTCTCTCGCAATGTCAATTATGACGAAAACATATTTTTTGTATAGTGTCTCTGACATTGTAGCTTCTGTTTGAAGATGCTGATTAAAAAGTCATTTAAAAAAATGAAGTTATAAACTGCACGAATCGAATGTGCATAGCGCCCTCTGTTGCCACTACAGAGAACAGTTAGTTTATTCGTATCTTTACTTTAAATGTATCCTAAATTGGGAATGAGGAATGTGTGTGATTTTGCAATCATAATATTAAAATCTATCGCAAAAATAAATTAATTGACAGCTAGAAAAAGGGTCAGGCTTCGACCGAGATAAGGGGCAGGGAATTTTTCATAAACATTAAAGAGGCAACTATTATCAAAGTTTGTGTTCCAAAATTAGGAAATCCAGAGACACAAAAAATAAAATACCGCAAATAGTCGAACATAGCCGAATAAAAACTAACATATATACAGGCAAAACAATTAGAGTATATGAAATTACTCGCCAAGTTTTATTACCCCCATAAAATCTTAAATAAAATCTAGATGTAAAAAAACCACGAAAATAGTCGTATTAAAAAATACCTATCAAGTAAAAAAGCACTTTTTTACCAAAAAAAAAACAAAAAAAACTGCATCTAAACTCTAGCTTGAAGAATCTCCTAATAATTACAAGGATATTTCAAAGTCTATTTTATTAACCGTATTGTGATCACGCTTAAAAGCAATATCGACGAACCGACTATTACGATATGCGCATGCGCAGATGGCTGACTATTGTCACTCCGCGAATCGCCTACAGTTGCACACACATGTAACCACATACTAATTGTGGCGCGGATGCCTCCTCTCACGGCGCGCTTACCTTTTTATAACCCGAATAATTTATTCCCGTACACTTTCCGGAATAGCTAGATTTGTAGGGTAGTGGTGAAGGTGGCGGAGGGAGGAGGGGGAATGAGGGGGGGGGGCGTTCGGCTTCTCTGTGTATCTAGGCACGCGCGCACTGTTTCTATTTAAATAATTCGCTTTTGGAAATATTGCGACAAATGGAAATTTGCCTAAGTCACCGACAACCTCCATTACGGGGGAAGCGCTAAAAATAAATACAAGCACTCCGTGGAGACAGTATAGCGGAGAATTAAGCCAAAGTCGTTTAGCAGAAGTGGGGTTAACCACGTCATTAGCTAGCGCGGAATAAGTGATGAAAATACCATTTTGACCTGGCTCATAAAAGCTAATGAAATTATAATTCTTTGCAAATTTTTCTTTTTGAGTCTGTACACTTAATTGAATTTGAATGACATGTGTTTTACAAATAGTATTTTTATTTTGGAGTTGTTACAATCGCGGTTTTGCCTGTTTACTTGAATGGCGAATATATTTTCTTTCTGGCTACAATTTCTCTAAATTTATTCCCCGGAATCGTAACAATGCAAAGGTTTACCTAACTATTCGCTTTGAAATCGTAAACTCGAATTTACACTTGACCCCAAACAAAACGACATAAATGCCGATTGGTCACCTAAACCAGATCCCTAAAATTAGATAAATATATTTTTTAATTGAATGTCAGAGTTTCACTGTGATAGCCCATTTACCGACCAATCCTATTCAGCCCGTTCAACCAAACCAGCAATTAAGCCATCCCACTTTTCAACATGCATCAATCGAACTTTAATTCCTATTTTATCCAGAGTGTGTCGGCAGTGGAACAGAGTCTCAAATACAGAAAAGTACAATCCAATCTTTGTCCTTAACTGGTCATCTGACCCCCGTCACAGGCCCCTCCTTATGGGCTGCTTACTAGTACGAATATATATTGTAGATGCAATTGCAACAACGGCGTATTCTCCCACGTGGGATGATGCTTTTCGACGAAACAGGGATCCGGGTAGGCGCTAATATTTTTGGCCGGGAAAATCTGCATGGCGGGATCGACGGGTGCCAGAATCAGGCGGCATCGGCGTGGTTCGCGCTAAGTCCCGCATCTTCATGCACGACACGCAGCCCCGAACTTTTAAGCAGTAATCCAGCCGTCGAGCTTTTCAATCCCAACCCCCGACGAGTGGAGATCTACGTAGTTTATATTTTTAGAGCTCGCGCGCCACCCCACCACCCACCACCACCTACAACTCCCCAACCCCGAAAACCGCTAGCGATTAGCGAACGCAAAGTTAGACGGAGAGAGGCTTTAGACCGGGGAGACGCGGGGACCAAGATTGGCAAACCGCGTAATTACGTATTCACATCTCCCGGGCCCAAGGCGCGCCAACGGGCCGACCGTCTTGGCGACGGATTTCGCGGGGTCTGCCTCTCCGGAGAGATTTTTCGCGCGCGCGAGGAATGGTTATCGTCGGGAAGAGCGGACCGATAATGCCGGGATGTCGTAAGTGCCTGTCGCGTGCGCTGAGCGCGGCTTGTGATCCCGGCGTTTCGCTGTTTGAATCTCGGTCTGCGTTGCTTATCGGTCTTTACGTACGGTCGCAAGATGCGTTGTCATCGTTGCTAATACAGGGGGAAAATGTATGCGACATTTATTTTCGTTTGTCTCCGCTTGAAAGCATTGTTGGATTGAAACATGTAGTTCAAAGTTTGGCAAAGGGAAATAAAAATAAAATAAAATTAATTAAGTTTATTATAATTTTATTAAAATATTATTATAATTTTCAATCAACTTAAAGTATTTAGGTCATGACAAAAGTATTGCTGACATTAAAAAATTAGTTTCTATTCATCCAACATGCCTGAATTAAAGCAACTTTCCACCACACCATTTCAACGACCGTGAAGCACCTTGAAACGAGACCACGTATGCTTTTACGGTCGAAATGTGGACCGAAACGTTTGATTCACTGTTTAGCAACAGTGTACACCGTAACTCCAACGTGTCGGTCCAGATTTTGACTTCGCTGACATGTATGGTCTCGTCTTGAGGTGGCTCACGACCGTTGAAATGGACGAAGATTATGCGGAAAAAATAAATGTTTTAGTGGAAAGATGCATTAACACCTGAAACAAAATCAGGCATTTTGAAGAATGATAAACTATTTTTTTTTTTTTTAATATGAGGGCATTAGTTTTGGAGCGACCAACGTACATTCCAACAGCTGCCAATCGTCCCAGGACAACATGCAGCGAACGAGGTGCGCATTGTCACACCGATTCGCACACCCCCTGGTGGGCAAACCGCGCATTAACCGGTCAGGCTCCCGTCGAAATTTGCGTCCTAGAGCCCCCCTTGGCGAAGAGACCGTTGTTTGTCCCCCAACACCGCCACAACAAAGATCGCATCCTTGAAATTCCATCTCTCCCCATCTCACCTGCCATTCTCTCCCATACGGCGAACGGACCTCTTCGTCTCCACGACAATATATTTTGTAACGAACGGAGAATAATTGTTGTTTAGTTTAGTGCTGGCCCCCATTCACCGCCAGAATGCTTTTGTAGTGACGAGCTTCAGTGTTGGGTAGGAACGGAACGGACAAGCTCCGTTTCTAGGAACTGGTTCTTTTTTGAGGAATTTAGAAACGCCTAGGTTCCTTTTATTTCTGTAGAACGTAGTTACCACAATTCTGTAACTATGTTCTATAACGACATTCTGTAACAATACTGTTCTACTCAGTATAACAACATTCTGTACATACTGTTCTATTTCCGACATACTGTTCTATTTCTGTAGGAACTGGAACGGAAACTAGTTCTTTTTTTTTTGAGGAACTGGAACTAGGGTTCCTTTCCTGCGTACCGGGTTCCTTTTGCCGCCATTTTCAATTTTCTACGAGTGCAATTTGTTAAAGGGTGTTGCCAGCCGATTATTTTTACAGCACCAAACATCAATTTTGCTGTATTTCATGCTGAATTTGTCCACAAATCGGCATGATGTCAGTTCCTGCAAAATGTCCTGCAAAAATTAGTTCCTGCAAATGCCCATTTGACGTCATCATGATGTGAACATTACACCAATCGGCATCTTTTCAGAAATGTTTTTTAATCGAAGGAACGGAAAAGTTCCCAGTTCGTTTATAAAAGGAACTAGGAACGCCAAGGTTTATTTTAATTTCTGTATTGACTGGAATATTAACTATTTCTTTTTTTTCATCAGAGGAACGGAAACTGGAACCCGTTCCTTTTCAAAAGGAACGAACCCAACACTGGTGAATTTGGTGCGCTTGCAGGTAGAGGAAGCGCGGGTACCCATATCTCATCCTATACTTATCCGTTAGATGCTGGTGCCTATGGATGTGCTTAACGAGTGTCCGAGACAATGGTCAAAGGTATGCACGTCCGCTGTTTATCCCTGTGCGGGCTATATCTAACCTCGATTTACCAACGCCAGGTTGTCACATTACCACAATGAGGTCTCCAGCTGCGCGAACGCATGCTGCCTCAACAACGCGTGACGTGTCACAGTGTGAATGGGGTTGTCATTCGTGGATGTGTATGTTTACGGCATTTTTAGAATTCAGGGATTCGGTGGGTTTACGTGAGCATCTGTGGCGGCTCGTCATAGGCGGCGATGTGGGCCTGGATATCTCCGAAAGTATTAAGAAAAAAAACATGCCTAAGGAACCATTTTAATTTGATAATTTTTTTTGGCAAAATGATTTTTATTTACTGTATGTTAACGAATTAAATTTAAGTGATTTGAAGTGGTTGTGCTGTCGTTGCAGAGCAACCGCCTGTTGTGCGGCGATCCCGGGTTCGATTCCCGGCTCGGGCTTTCGTTTGTTCGATTCCAAGGTACTGGTGGCACAATAGGCACAATGTGGCTTTCATCACAGTGGTGACGATCACTGATTGTCAATTAAAAAAATAGTGTGTAGGACATCTACTTCTCCTTCCTCGGATGAGACAGGAATCTGGCTTGAGTTTTTTTTAGGGATTTGAATTATATCAATGGTTTGTAAGAAATGTAAGGTCGCTAGTACGTCCCAGGACAAACAGAAAATGTAAAATACAATAATCAGGAATTGATAATTGAATAAAATGTGAATTTCGATTAGCAGATCATTAGATTCCACTTTTAAGTGTCAACTATAAATTTGTTTATTTTTGTAATTGCTAGAAGTATAGCGCCATATTGGCACCACCATTTCAGCAACTCAACCAACTGTCCAATAACCTGTGGGCTAGCCTGAACTGGTCGCAATTTCGTTACACCATGTAGACATACCAGCATTATTATTCTGGTTGTCTCTAATCGATTCAGAAATGGGCGTCCGTAACCAATCGTGTTTGTTGGTGGCATAGCATTAGCGAATATCAAGCCACTGTATCGGCGACCCCGATTCGTGGAATGGTTTTGTCCAGCTCGAAAAGCACCTTGTAGAATATGGAAAAGAAGTCTAGCGAACGCGTGAGATTTAACCGATTTTACACGCCGCATGCTAAGCCAATTGTTGATTTTTAACGACTTTTGTACCGTACTGCTAAATGGCCAACCCTCCTCCATCCTGGCAAAAGGTGTTTTCTCAATGGGCATCATCCCCCACCTTTCCTTCGCTTCGAATTTATCGACACCAGAGGTGACAAAACACCCTTCGTATCTATGGCGAAACCCCCTCATTGAAAAATCAAAAAGGGCCATCGTTGGACTGTGGGTTTCCAAACGGCATAAATCACCATTATTTGTCCCAAGATTTTGAAGTGACTCCCAGTTGTCTGAAGGAATCATGCGATAAATAAAAAAGAGGCCTTCTTTCCCAAAACTACCACCCTAGGTTTAAACGTTTAGTGCCTGCGAGCAATGTTAGGTTCGATCCTTTTTTTAAAAAATAAAACCTGTTACAGTTTACGTTCCTTTATAGAAAAAAGGAACACCGTCCAGTTCGAGTTCCTCAGATATTTAAAGCAACTACTGTAGTTCTCTTTTATAAAGAACCTGGAACTTTTCTGTTCTTTTACCATTCCTTCAAATTAATATAAATATATTAATAGAATAAATGGACCCATAACCTAAAATCCCATTCACCACAACAATTTATTTTGTAAATGGGATTTTGTTCCTTGAGCTTTGAGTACGATCGTCATGTTTTTAAATTGTCAATCCAAAAGGTAAGAAGACTAGACATGTACTAATTAAATATTTTGAAATATTATTGAAATAGTTATAAAATGTTCTGCATACTATTAAGTAACATTCGTCACAGTTCCCGAAAAAAGGAACGAAGCCGTTGAAAGCGTTCCTTCCAAGAAGAAAGTTCTTAGACATTCCAAAGTTTTTCATAAAAGAAAACACTTCCTAGGAAGAGAACCTTTTCCGTTTTGTTCCTACCCAACACTGGCTCAACGCTCCAATCCAACACCCTGCGTTTACATTTTTTGTACCAGCGAGTAGGGGTATTGGTGACAACATGTTTTCTTTTACCCCCACCACCAGGTACCCCCCGCCACACAAACATCTTGCCCTTCCTATTTTATTCTTGTCCCGTGGCCTGTTATAAACGATTTGGCCGCTATTGGGACTCGACAATGGAGTCATGCAAGAAGAGTCAGAGCCTGTGTTCGTGAAATTTGAATGTATTTGAGATAATTACGGTTAAACGAGAGTATTATAGTCGGACCACTGGAGAGGAGGGTGGATGCAACAGTCACGAAAAATGACTTTAACTGCATTTTTGTTAGGTGGATTCACCAATAGCATGGTCAAAGACTCGGAAATTCTTGGCATACTTTGTCGGAGACAATGAAAATGGAAATTCTATTTCAGGGTCAGTGAGATAAATAAAATACCGAGCGGAGAAAATTAAACAGTACGACTGCATACTGCTGAGCCCTGCACTAGGAATTCGTATTTCTGCAAAAAAGATTGTTTGAATTACTATGAAAAAAACGCTGTCATTCAATAACGTTTAATCCATTAAAAATAATGAACTAATAGCCTTCAAATAATAATAGAAAATTGATACAATTGTATTATGTATTACAATGTACATGTGTATTGTAGCATACAATTGTATTATTATTTATTTATTTTTTTTTTTTTTTAAATTCACCGTAGCGCCTAGTGCACCACAGGAATACTGCACCCTCGTGTCTCTATTATCAAACGAATGATCGTACCTACAGAAGGATCATGATGTACCTACAGATATTATTACGTACGTTACTACACACAGTGTATACATGTAGGTCATTGTAGATATTACCTATCAAATTTTCTAAACTAAATTCATACAACAAATTTCCCAAAATCTAAAACATGAATACAAATTCTCAGAAACTGTGTTTTAAAATGTTTATCTTATATTATTGACAATACAACTCTAATAGTGATAATGTTTTTCTAAAATTGACAATTTCAAAAACTATTTTCTATTACTGCGAATTCCATGAAATTGTTTTAAATTATTCCCAATTCTAAGAATTTCTTAACCGGTATATTGTCGAATCCTAGAAATTATTTTATGACTATGCTAATTCCTAGAAATTCATTCCTGAATTGCCAACTTCTGGAAATTATTTCCTGATTTTATCAATTTCTAGAAATTATTTCCTATCATGAAACATATTTATAAAGATGCTCTGAATTTCGTAACAGACAATGTTCTCCATGCACGAAGTTTGGCTTCGAGACTTCATCTTCAAGTAGACTAATGCCGGCTTCAACAAATAATTTATAAAAAAAACAGCATGTTCTGCGAGCCAAACATTTACTATTCCATTGAAACGCATGTACTTATTCCCATACCGCAAACTGTTACTTGGCACCAATTCGAGGGCACTGAAAAGATTTGTGTCTCTCCCTACCTGTGCGGTAAAAAAAAGAAAAGAAATCGGGGTGTAAGGCGACATTATTTCTCTCTTTATCCCCCTTCCTCTTCTCGCCCATCTGCCACCCCCCTAACACTGCACCTTAAATTACCATCCCCCAGCCCCCCTCCACACTCAGATGCCATCCCTTAGGTAATCTTCCGTACTTTCTTCAGAGGACACTTGGAAGTGGGGACCTCCGGTATGAACCACCAATAAATTGTGTCCCGGGACGGAATTGTCCCCGCCGCGGGGACCACCCCCGTCGCCGCTGCACATCCATGAGTTCGGATCCCCTTGACCCCACCACCCAATTTATGTTCCGCCATTAACCACGTTCTAAGGCGTTGAGATAGGTGCGTTTATGCATTCGGTCGTTGTGGACCATTTGTGGTCGCAGTAATTTTCAATAGGTTAGTCTTATTTTCTTTTTTTTTTCTCTTCTTTTAAATAAATGCACGTAGCTTGTGGCGATCTCTGGTGGCCATTAGGCGAAACAGTCGACCAATCGGTTGACGTTTGGCAAAGCGCATCTAGCGGAGTCAAATAACGCTGATAATTGACCTTGTCTGCGGAGAATGAGAGCAGCGCCCTCTAGTGATGTTGCGCGGTCATGCTATGTAATGGACTTCGTTCAATGAGGATGAGGCTTGTTATTAAATATAAATGGTTTTTAACTAGTGTATTTTTGTTTTGGATTTGTCTGGGGAATTCTTCTAATGACGTCATACGCTGGTTTTGTTGGGGTGTGTAAGGCCTGTTTGGTTTGATGTCAATCAGACTAATTTCGCTATCGAAGTAGTTGTCTCCAGCACCAGAATTCGTAGAAGACTACAGGTATTTGTTTTCGTTCACTCTTCCTGATGATTCAGCTTTCATTTCTAAGCATTATCACCGGAAAAACCTGAATAATTATATTTTTACCTGTGCTGGTGCGTGTATTTTTTTTAAATGCCACTAACTCTTGCATCCAACAAGAGTTTCCAGCATGTACAATATCATAGCATTGAAATCGGAAATGACGCCTAAAAGTTTCGTCAGTCACTCGTTCTTCCGACAGAAACGCTCTTGTATTAAACGTAGAATTCACAGGATGCTTTCATCGATGCTAAATAGTAGCTATGACTGCTGATGGCATAGACGGGGGGGGAGTGACTGGTGGCAGGAGGCGTTACGAAAATATGATTAATGAGGACGGTAGCAAGTGCGTGCGTTTTGTGTTGGCGTGGTGCGGAGTTTTTTTTTTTCCTTCTCCAACTTCACCCTCGTCTCTGCATCAACATCCCCCTTTACAGATTGGATACGCTAACGTAAATGTGCATTAGACAACGTTTATAGAAATCCATATCCCTTATTAGCAAGGTCTACTGTAGTAACAGTTAGAAATTGTATTTTGGCAATGGTAGATTTTCTGGGGGCGCCGCCGCATGGATGAAATACCAAGTCACAGCTACGTTTACGGAATAAATGCATTAGAAGGTGAACAAATAATTCGTTCGTGTTTTTTGTTACTTGTGTGCCGTCATCTGTGACGACAATGGGAATAAATATCTTACGAACCAAATTAAGATTTCGTTTTTTTAATTGCCGCGCCGATGCATTATGACAGTATGTGGCCACGGAATTTTTACCAGTGCTTTGGGATCGAATAACGAAAGACCGAACCGGGAACCGAACCCGGGATCGCCGCACAGCAGACGGCTGCTCGAATGTACTAGTCCATACGATTAGTATCTGTAAGTCAAGTTGCTGGCGGTATAGTGGCCTAATTATTCTGAGTTCGAATACCAATTGTTGCGACACTTTTGTTTTCAAGAGTGACAATAAAATCTGAGTTGATTTGAGGATGCCGTAGCAGTCAGAACCTCTCATGATCTTTATATTGTTTACAATTTGTAAACTTTCTCGTGATGGAAATAGATGGCGTTGTAATCATCATCTTTACAGGCTTACACGGCCGAAAGATGGCGCTGTAAAAGGTTAAATTTCGTTTTATGGTGGGAGGGTGTGTACCTAAATACACACACTGAGTTAACCGAGGCGCGAAAAGATATTTCGCCCTACAACGGGCCCCAACTACACGAATCGTTTGCGAATTACTGGAGAGGCTATATTCCTTTGGGTTGGGGTGAGGTGACGGGGCCGCGCTTGTTATAATCTAATTTATCGGTGAAGACAGGCAGAAACGTTTTGTCGCCGATTTGCTGCCCGAACGATCGAGCCAGTACGAGAGGGGTATCGTACTATCCGCCCACCAGAAAATATGATTCCGTATCGATACCTCGTACCCCTCCCCCACCAACAGGCCCTCGTTTTGCTAAAGCGGACTAAGCACACATCAATAATGGCTTAATGGTTATAGTGTTGATCGAATGAATGTATGGTAGATTGAATCTACTGATTTTGTTATGTTTTGCACCAAATGTAGACTACGCAAAATTCGAAGCTCACCATGCCGTGAAATGGCGTTGCTCTTCCCGCGTGGCTAGTGCGATGGGCGTGGGCTTATAAATGGTCAAGTTGTGCGACAGGTCATGAGACAGGATCAGTAATAAGATAGATGCACGGTATTGAATCCTATTATTCCTATAACTGCTGCACGAGAGTTTTTTCTCGTATAATGGATAGAGTATCTGTTGATGTCCGAATCGGTAGTAACGCACAAATAAAATTGACAAGTGCACTAAAGGCGAATTGGTATGCCCCAAAGAAAATATTTAAATAGGCAAATAAATATTTAACTATTCGCCTCTTTTTATATCCATCTGTTAAATTAGGAAGCTGTTTAATTTGGAAGCACGCTGTTCAATCAATGTAATTTTTTTGGGTGCTGAAATGTGTTACTTATCTTTAAAGTCTTTGGCAGAAATTTCATCAAGCTAATCCTTTGTTGGATTCCCTTTTTTGGTTTGATCCAATCTGGCGAAACGCGACTGTGTTCCCCACCACCCGACTAGCATTGGTCGCGTGTAAATCAAAAAGCTAATGGGACTCGTGTACTGCGGTCGAGTTTGGGGGTTCCACGCAAAGGCTGTGCGTATGAGCTGTGGTGGCGGAACCAATTCAGCACCAAAAGATGCGCTCAGGTGCGAGACATTGATTTTAACCGCTCATTCACTGGACTTACGAGGGTGCGGAAAATTGGTGACTCCAGTTTTCCTCCCCCTGTTCCCTCGACCGCCTCGTGAGACACCCTGTACTCTTCGTTGGTTCGATTTTACGAAAATAAGCACAGTTTGGCGAAAGAAAGTTATGATTCATTTGAAGTCATTGTTTTTTTATTAAACACATTTTCATCAGTACTCAAGGATAGAATAAACGAGAGCCAGCGCCGGGAATCTAACCCGGGACTGCCCTCTTTTAGTGTAGTTCACGGTACAGAGGATAGCTTTCTTGCATACTATGTTCGAGACGCGGGTTCGAATCCCGACTGAGTGCTCCGGAATTTTACACGAGAGAGAAATTCGTACACATGTATTTATTTTCAATGGAAGTAAAGGCGTGTAATTCGTGCCTGTACGTTGTTGGGTACACACTAAAGATACCTTCAAGTTTAATTTCTAAATTACTGTCAAATTAGGTCGCCTTCTGGTGGACCTTTTAGACGAGCACGTTGGTAATTCTCCTTAACAAATAATTACAAAAGATCACTTTCGTTTAGTCAATTTAATTTCGTGACTCCATACAATAATTGAGGGTCTCAAGAGGAGCTTTCGGGGTTCACTGTGTGTTCGCTTTCTGACTTTCGGCGCACGGGGGCGTCACCAGAACCTCATGCTCGCTGGACCATAATTGCTGGATCCATGCTTTTGTTACCCGGTCTTCTCTCCTCTTGTACGAACAGCATGGAGCACCTTCACCTTAGCTGTCCGCAATTATTCCAGCCTCTTTATCTGCCACCCGTTCTGGCTACGCCCCTTTTACCCCATCCTCTCTATACCTCCAGCCAATGTATTCCACCTGTATTGCGTCTGTAGAGGTAGATGTGGTTTTACAGTATTTTCTTGATGTTGAGTGATGAAGTTCGGACGCAGGGATGCGCCTTGTCGAACAGCCGAACAATTTTGGTACAAATTTGATCTCCAAAAAAATCTTTGTCGAGACATTTAATACATGTATATGGTAAGCATTAAAGGTACAGAAAATTCAGAAATTAAATTTTCCTGAATAAATTTTTGCAAATACAGAAGCAGTGATGAACAATTTATTCAACCTTCAGATTAAAACATTTTGTTTTTGTCGAATTTACTCATATTATTAAAATATAATTCAGGCACAATTATTCTCTATTTAATTCTTGGTTAAAAGTTACAAGAAAAAAAAATACAGCTATATTAAGAACTTGGGATTATTTTTATACTACACAATATTAACTTGTACCTACAGTACTCCATGTACAAATTAAGATAATTATATAGCAATTTTGAAGGTTTCCGATTGGAGAATTCCTGAATTTTAAATAAGCAGAAATATATTTTGATTTGGTATAAAAGCATTTTGCAACAAAGAAAAAATAATTATTTCCAGGATAAAGTTTTCGCAGATAATCTCAAGCAGTTATAAATCGTAAGATATTCTGTATGAGCTTATATGTGACAAGTTGAATGGAGGCTTACGCGATTACCCATAGGAACTTATATTTTATTTTCATAAAAAAATCAAGCATTGTTTTACTGAGCACGTTCATCATGTGTAGCTACCGACTTTTGTTTCGTTTTGAATTTCGAGTTTCCGGCTAGTTTTGACAAGGTTTTTGACGTTGTTCCGACAGTGGCAATTTTCTATTCACTATCGTGGAGGCGACTACATACACAAAAAGTCGTGTTTTGACCACACACGCGTGTTGAAATGCCTCCGGGCAATGCGAATTGTAAACACCTACTGTACAACATAGGTTTCCTTGTCGCTTATTAATTTCTAGCTTCTGTACGTGGCCAATCCACATGCAGCGCCATCTGGAGTTTGTCAGTGGTGGTTGCAGGGCTTCTGTAGTTAGAAAGGCCCGACATTTCTAAAAATGTGGCTTAGGAAAAATTAAAATAAGTATTGATTTATTGTATCCTTAAAACAAATGTATAACATTCGTTTTAGTTCCATTTAATTGACCTATAATAATAATTAAATAGTTATTATACCAATAATATTTTACCTTTTTTTGTGTAGGCCTCGTGGCACATAATGGCCTTTAATAAAAACCGAATCGCCTCGTTCAAACAATCATGTGTTGTGACAGTACAGAGTAGGCGCCTGCATATTAGATAACGTCGACCCTAGTAGTTAGAAACTCGCGCGACATAAAAAGCGTGCTAATCCTCGACCAAATCCCTACTTTAAAAAGTTGTAAATTAGAGGATTGCCTTAAACCGCTGGCATCATTTTTTGTTCGGGGTCTCGGCTCGCCAACACCCTGACCAGCGATTATCAAATAGACAAAAGGAAAATAAAGGTATTCTGGGTGTACCTATGTCCAAGATGAAAGAATATTCTCCTGAGACCAACTATTTGTTAAGGTCACTGTTTGTTAACAGCACTACAGGTAGTTTTCGTGTCTTTTATTTGTTAAGTGCATAACTGCAATCTACACATATTAAACTATTGAAATAATATGAGAAGTAAGTAAAAACTTTGGTATACCGAGGACTGAAAGCAGCGCAAGTTTCAAAAACGCATAGGTGTTTACAGAGAAATCCTAATAAAACGTATCTTTTCTCTAAAGTTTATTTTTTTTTTAATTCACCGTAGCGCCTAATGCACTACAGGAATACTGCACCCTCGTGTCTCTTTGGAGATATGTGA
>JAUJYS010001221.1:0-18209 GCA_033995665.1 Melogona broelemanni | reverse complement strand
AGCCTGCGCCGGGAATCGAACCCGGGACCGTTGGCTTCGAAGCATGTCCCCATACCCACTGAGCCATCGGTTCGTACCCGTATGTGTACGGGTGCAGCACAGAAAGTTTGAACGTGTCACAAATTTGCCAGAGATCTGATATTTGATGAATTTGTGTTATTCACCCTCTTTCATTAAAAAATAGTTAATTCAAGTGCAAAATTGCAATCTATGTAGGTATAGGCAGTCAATTTTGCAGGAAGTCAAAGGAAAGATGGTGGTTGGTTAGTCGGTCAATGTCAGCACGTACATGTATGTCAGATATTTGTAAAGCGTTCGAAGAATAATTTAATAATCAAATTTAGATCTGAAAATTACAATGAAAAAATTACTTACAAGACTGTATCCAACCGCTTCGTTTAAATTAAGGACGATCGAACGCTTCTGTCTCAAACTCAATAAGATGGCGGCTTGAAAATTGTCTTTTTTTTATAATTTCACACTTTACGTATAAGATTCAAGAACTCAGAAACAAGATTTAAAATTAATTAAAAAAATGGAGGCCTGCCAAAAATTACAATTCATCATAAATCGCATATAAGGGGCCCAAAAAATCAGAATTCCGCTACAAACGCATACATGCGAACGGTTCAATGCGTGCAGCAATGATAAAAGGGGCGTGTCCACGTTGATGCGTTTCAACGGCGATTTGCCATCGACCCATCAACCGACATTTTTTTGCCGACTATGTAATCTGGACGGTACACAAAAAGGATTTTTTGAAAAGTGAAAAAAATGAAACGACCCACAATCTTCTCTCCTGTCCTCCCCCCTCCCCCCATCGCCTCCCATCTAAGAGGGGAGCCGCTAAATAAGGTGCCGGTATGTCTTTAGTGCGTGTGTGTGTGGTTTCAAACCCTAGCATGTGTACGATATTAAAGCGGTTGGAACCTAAACAGGTTTTGAGATCACCGCTCGACATAGGCTTATATCGTCTCGAGACCACCGACAGGTACACGTTAAAGATTCCTATATACTATACATGTAAGTTATCTACAAATACCAGACAAAGAAAAATTACCAGGTCCCCCCTAAAGTAAGACAGGGACTTTGACGCTGAAAGGTTTAAAACATTTTAAAACCAGCTCAAGATAAGTACCTCACGTGAAAATGTCATTTCAGGTTACATTTTTGTAATGACTACAATAAATGGGAAATTGATGAAACAATTTTTTTTAATCGATCTAAAAGTTAATAAGTTGCCTATCAATCGTACCTTCAGTTATTGAAGTTAATGATTCAGTTATTTAAGTTTATCATCATTTATTTAGGTTTATCATCAGTTATTTAACTTGATGAGAATCAGATGCCAAATATTCGTGAAATAATTTCCGGCAAAAACTGAGGTACATCTCGATGAACCTTCGTTTAAAAGAAGCACCACATTGCTTTCAAACCTGACAATAATTTTTAATTGCAAATAAGTATAGTAGATCAATGATTAGTTTCAAGGTTTCGCGAAATATTTCCACTGACATAAATTGAGAGCCAGCTAAATGTTTTACAATTGAAATTCGTTCCCGAAAGGGTTGTAACGCTCCTAGTGAAACACACGTAGAAAGAGTGACGCCGCCCTGCCAATCCCAATGCTGCCAATAGGAGCCAGGTCTTCAGAAGATAAATGGGATGTACGTGATGGAAGAGAGGCGGTGCTGGTGATGATGAGGATCAAAAAGAGCCGCGTTAAATTGGAACGCTCGCATGTGCAAACAAGGTGCGCGTTTTAAATGGAGAGATAAGAGAAGATCGCGCGAAACGGGTAGCCGTGTGATATCGGCAGGTGATGTGAGGCCATTTCACGAATCTAAGTGGAAGGCGGCAAAAGCCTTGATTTCTGACCGCGGTCAGGAGCTAATGTAGGTACGAACTTTTCCGCTAACTGCCGCCGGTGTAATTTATAGGAGGCAGCCAGTGTTGGGTTCGTTCCTTTTCAAAAGGAACCTGTTCTCGTTCCTCCGTTGAAAAAAGAAACCAGTTTCCGTTCCCATTCCTCAAAAATAAAAAGGAAACAGTTTCCGCTCCCGTTCCTCAAAAATAAAAAGGAACCTAGGCGTTTCTCCGTTCCTCAAAAAAGGAGCCAGTTCCTAGGAACGGGAACTTTCCGTTCCGTTCCTACCCAACACTGTATTCTTGCATCCTTTCAGATGCAACTCAGAATTTAAATAACATGAATAACATGAACTTTAGCAAGAAAAAGGTATTATAATTGGCAAAAAAATGAAATATAAACAAACCTATAACCTATATTGTGTACTTTAAGAGTAGTGATTACGAAAAGCGCTCTAACAAAAAATAAAATAAATGAGAAAATGGAAAAACAAAGTACAAGTACAATCGCTTACCCCTTAAAACGAAGCATAGGCGAAAACACAATACACCGTTAGCTGTGTGCGCTGTCTGAAACAAAAGAATCATTGTAAACAGCGCTCGTATAGGCACACAATGAAGAAAATTATATTTTATCTATTGTAATTACATTTTATTGCTTCGTATAGTTTTCAACCTGTTTAGCTCACAAACATAAAACCATAATAATTTTCCAGGCAACTTCGAAGGTAACGGTACAATCAATCACAAGTTTGCGGAGAAACACATTTTGTGTTAAGTCCTGCTAACAATAACAATAAAAAAAAAATTATGGCTTAGCGGATTGGCAGTAAACGATAGAGAGAAGGCCTGCCACTCACCGTAGTGTCAGTACAAATCAATAACAATGACATTTTACACAACAAATGAATGTTATTTTTCGAATTATTTGAACTTTAACGGAGTATTTTGAACAATTAAAATATTTGATAAATTAGTTTTTCTTCGGGTTGAGTGAATTTGAAATGAAATTATTCGAATATAGTCATTTCAAGTAACAAAATGAAGAAAATATAGGCCAGTTTATTTGGCGTACTATTAAAATATGTCATCCGTTAAGTTAAAATAACAGTTTTTTTTTATTAAAACGAATTATTAAATAACAATTGTCTCGATTTGCATTGTTTGTTATTTTAGAAACAAAGCCATGCAGTCATTGTATCCGAAGCAATACATTGGTGAAAGTGATGGATAAAAAATTAAATATTGTGTTCCGTAATTGTATCACATTAATGCGTTATTACTTACTCATGTCGAATTAAATAAAGATAATTACACATGTACACAAATGAAATATACACTGCGATTGTTCCTGATCATAAAAATAACGCCGAATGCCTTAATCAGGTTGACGATCGCCCAACCAAATCGCCATACGGCTGCTATGTTATAATTGGCTATTTATTTCAGCAACAGCACGCTCAATGTGCTATAGTGGATTGTCCAAATATAATTTATTGACGTTAAGGAAAAATTCAATAGACCAAGAGTCTCTTTTCGAAAAAGGTTCAGAGTTTTTGTATTTTCACAAGAGGTCAACGAAAAGTAACGTAGTGGCATCAACACAGTGACGTGATCAGTGAGCTATTATTCTCGGGGATCCGTTCATACAAGTTCTGATTGCAGAGAACTTGTCAAGGATAAATATCAAGTGTCAATAAATGAAGTTGTCTTGCATATGATGCGTTGTCATTACCTAATCTAAGTGTACAGTATGTGAGAGAGCTTCTATTTAATACTAACAGCGAATGCGTAAAAGTCAATTAACAAAATTAACAAAATAAGGACTGTCTCCGAAGTAAGTTTAAGGATGCATGTTACATGTCGGCAAAATCACTTTTGCTTGAAACATAATCCATTGTCAACAAATATTCAACTGTACAACATTTTGAATAAAATATTGGTCTGTATTTTAGTTTTTGGACCAATCTCAGAATGCATTACCATTCATCGAGTGCTCAAAGTTATTTACAGTATAAAAGTAGTGCACCTCATTACATGTTTACACCATATTTACATAAATATTACACATAAATATATTTTCTGACTAACGAAAAGGGATATTTTTCACATGTGATTTATTCATCGCATACAATAATGCGACAATGTGTGATTATTACAATTTCGACTATAACTGATTTAAAGAAATGGTCCCAAATTACGTAAATGGCGGCCAACAAAAGTGTTTGTCTCATGCTGTGTTCTAAACTCACTACTACGGTATATACATTTGAAACAAATGCTCAAAAAAATTATGTAGTAAACGATTTGTAGGTACTTAAATAGAAGATATCTTCGAACAGAGAAGATGGGAAACGGCAACTTCTTGAGTGATGGAAACAATTTTATTTTACCACTTTCGAACTTGTATTACATAATACAGATGGTACGTACATGTATGTGGTTATTTGTAACAAATTTGAAAAAAATATTACAGTGTGACTATCTCTGAGGGCCACGCGTTTTCTTCCGTCCGAACAGCCGTTTAAAACGCGTGGCCCACAGAAATAATCACTCTGTTTGCAATATTTTTTTCAATTTTGTTACAAATAACTACATATATGTACGTAATATCTGTATTATGCAATATAAGTTCAGAAGTGGTAAAATAAAATTATTTTCATCAATCAAAAAGTTGCCGTTTCCCATTTTCTCTGGTCGAAGGTATAGTCTATTTAAGTTGTTATTCGATATCGGCTCCTGCGAACATTTATTTTATAATTTGTAGGTACCTGTTTATTAAAATATACCACTAGAGAAAAGTGAAATAGAAAAAATTTACTTTTAAAATAAAAAATAATTTTATTGGATAAGAAACTTATATTGTTTATAAATAAAATTAATGAACATTGCCAATTCTTATTAGTTGTTGTGTCTTGTCTTGTACACCATCGAATAAATGACGAACATAATGCTGATACCGTCTAAAAAATAATATTTTACTTTCATTTAATTACACTTTATTATAATATTTGATTGATTTATGCATGTCGTAAGATAATCGTTATCGGTTATTGCTTTTCTGAAATCCATTTAAACAATATAAAAATAATATTTCTTAAACGAGTTCGCCACTACGTTCGTCTTGTAATGTCGTCATGTGAGACATCCTACAAAATTATTTAAATTATGACCATTTACTTGACCTTTTTTACCATTTACTTGACCGAGGGCACAATCAAATATGCGTTTGTATGAACTAAAATATTAAGCAATAAAATAAACGAAATCAGGTAGATAACACATCGCCAATAGCTACAAGTGATAACTAATCACTTGTTACGTCATTATTGCGCTTATTGAAACTTATTTAGTTAAAAAAAGATTAATAGACAAACAGTTGATTGAATTGTGCACTGTGCACGTTTACTGTTTATGTTGCGTTATTCCCAGCGGCATTCAAAGTACACACAAGTGAAATATTTTAAGTCTGAGAGGATGTTACTTACAAGGGATTTTTGCTCGAATTATTAGAAGGAATTCACATAATACATTATCTTATTAAGTTGACACATGTTCACTGCAATGCTACAATGTACATGTTCCGGTGATGGTCAAATGCTCATTACATCGATACTTATTTAGGTAAGCAAAATGTTTATGTTTTATGTACTGAATTATTAAGCTTTTCAGTTGTATAGTTTCTCTAGATTACTGATGAGATACACGATATTATGAAGGATTACATTGTTTAAATAATCATTTTGAATTCGTCCTCAGTATCATAATGAGTGCATATTATTCACCATTTAGAACAGTAAAATGATAAATAACGTTGATTATCGAGTCTCGCAACGCCATTGGTAACGCTATGCCAACATCAAAATGCTTGCGTCGCATCATTTAGCCTTTGGAATATTCTGTCGAAATGAAAAACACAAATAATAAGATAAATTAGACATTTTCAAATAAATTTCGTCTGCTTCCTTATTTAAAAAAAAAAAAAAAATTGAGAAGATTAGAGAATTATATCAATTTTCAATGGCCTCCTGGAACTAGTAACCACTAACACAAGAGTACTAACATAAAAATAATCTTATAATGTCACAACTAGTATTGGCCGATCGCAGCGCTTCTATCGATGCAAATACTTTCGATTTGGCATAGGCAGCAGCAGCGCTAGTATCGATGACGTTGGGACCACTGTGCGTTCCTATCCGGTTTGCCAGTGGACGCTCGACTTCATCTGGCGATGAGGATGGTGTCGACTTGCGTGATCTTCCTGGTGCTACTCACGCCACCTTGACTGTGGATGGGCAGCACGGACGAGAGGAACGGCTGACGGGGAATTGGTTTCAGCTTGATTTTCTCAGTCGGTTGTGCTCGCTGAGACTGATTGGCGGCAGTGCTGTTCCACACCCCGTAGAAAAAGTAGATCAGGATTCCTGGTGAGAAATAAAAGTCGATAGCAGTCGGTTATTTAGCGCACAGAAAAATTATAATTAACGCTAAAAATACGATCGGACAATTTTTTTTAAATTACGAAGTACATTCATAAATAGGAATGCATTTGGAATAAAAAAATTACTGTTGTTTCGAAAATGATTCGCTCAACTAGAACTTTAATTATCAAGAAACATGGGTGACATTCAGAACAGATGGGGAAGTAGAAACATGTAAGTCTAAAAAAATAGCAGTTATAATCTCGCTATATTACTTTGTCCTCTCTACTCTCAGTCTGTTTTGAATTTCAGCCATGTTTCTTAATTTGTCCTCCCAGACTACATTTATTTTCCCTTTTAATTTCCTGTCTAACAAATGATCTTAAGTCTGACAGTGATTTGTTAAAATATTTATAAAAACAAACTTCCCGTTTACGACAAAAAGCATTTGAAAGCAATCAATCACGTAATTACGTCAGGTTTTATGTAATCTTCAAAAAATATTGAAATCAATTTATTGACTTATTGACGTGGAGACTCGATCAATGTTAATCATAAAGTAGTATCTTGCCTGTGAGAGCCCAGACCAGAAAGGGCGCCCATTGCCTGCGCAGCGTGTTGGCCAGCAAGCAGATGTTGAGAAAGGCGGCGATGGCCGGAATCCAGGGCAGCAGCGGCACTCGGAAGACATTGGAAGGTGGCTGACCGTGCTGCCGCCAGGCGGAACCCGAGGACAGATTCTGCGGCTGGCGCACGATGATGACCAGCACGGCCACCACGATGGCCAACAACACGCACAGCAGGAGGACGGTGACCGGACTGGCGCGGGCCAGCGCCTCGTTGCCCAGCACCAGAGTCAGCGACAACAGAAAGAACGCCAGCGACAGGGTGACCACCGCGATGCATACGCGGCGACCGGTTGCCGCGGTCGGGTAGTGGACCGCGTCGGCCAATCCAAACGCCCCGCCGGCGCCACCCGAAGAGCGCATGAGGTTCAACCGCGGACCGGTCAGAGTGGCCACGCGCAACTTTTCCTTGTACTCCTCTACGATGGCGTCAATGTCCGTGTCCGAACTCTCATACTCAGAGTCGTCGTCCATAGCCACCAGGTCATCGCCACCGTCACTATCCAGCGGATCGCAGGCGAACTCCAGGAGAGGAACCTCGGGGGAAGTACAGCCGGCTTCGAAATCCATGAGATCCTGCAGTCGGTTGTCATCAGCTGTGCGGTAACCTGTAGCGCCATCCTGCGACGATTTTCGGCGGTGGTCACGGCGGTGATGTTGATGGTCCTCGTCGTCGGTGAGGGCCGTCAGCTCGCCGTCGTCCTCATCCAGCGACGCCAGCGACACTAGCGTCGGTTTCACCAGCGGAAATAGTTCCTGCTTGTTGATGCGGATGTCCGGGCGTTGGTGCTGGTGACGCGGCGTGGATTCGGTGGAAGAGCCGGCTCGACCGCGCAGACAGTTGTCGCTTGAGGCCGGGCTACTGGGGGCGCTCGAGTTGGTCGACGGCGTGCCCTGATTGGAGGAGGAGGACGCACCGGCGGTTGCGATGGTGGTGCCACCTCCATTAGAAATCACGGAGGTGGGTTTGCTCTTGCGCGAGACCAGCGCGTCGTAGCGCCACATGTCGTCGGGTTGGTAGCGCAGGTGCAGCACGCAGTCGCACACGAAGGTGTTTAAGAGGAGAGGCGACAAGGCCATGATCTCCAGCAAGGAGGTGAGTGGGAAGAAGATGGCGGCCATGGCGGCGACAAAGCCGAAGAGGATGCCGGGTAGGATGGCCGACTTGGTGAACGGGCAGCGCTGGGCAAGGCAACGGAAAATGAGGCCATCGCTGGCGAGCGTCAGGGCCGACGTGTAAAGGGCGTAGGAGAGCGTCAGCAGGGTCAGGATCAGGCACAGGCCGTCGCCGAAGCCGATCACCACGCGCGCCCAGCTGACGTCGCGGACCTCGAAGGCTTGCACTAGAGGAACATCGGAGTCCAGTTTCCTGATACAGACGGGGAAAATATATTGTTATTAAATTGAAAATTAAGTCCTGCTTTAATTGCTTCCTTTGCAATAGTCGAGCTCGTTGAAAATTCAATAAAATTCAATAAAAAAATAATTCAATAGGAAAAAGCATTTTATTAAATCGGCCTCTAAGTCCCATGGCACCATTTGTTCCACACATATTAAAGGAACTTTTTCCAAGTACCATCTTTAAAGATGCTAGTTGAATATCGTTCAACTTAATGAAATTATACAAAAATCTAAAAATCATAATACCCAAATGCGCCCTTTGCAGTGTTTTGTTCCCGAAAACTGGTTCAAATAAACTTTCTATAAAACGTTAGAAATAAAATCCGAATTTTTTTCTTGGTAACATCATTGGGTGATTTACCAAATAATGTTACCACGATGCACGCGAGTACATCATTCGAGCACTTTTTACTTTTCGCGTTCAAGTATGCACTGGTGATCGACTTTTTAACCGAGGCAGAAAATTATAACTTTTTCACTTTCTATTACATTAACGCAAACTAACTTGTAACGCTAGAAGTTTAGATTCACTGCATCGAGGAATAGGTAAAATTAACAACCTTAATTTGCGCGTAATCTAATATTTGTTCGCATAACGTATTGCGCGTCTATTCCCCTAAGCAATTCTGGCTCAGTATAAAACATGTAAATATAATTATACGCCAACGAATAAGAGAGAGGGAGAGAGAGAGAGGGAGAGATTCGTCCCTACAGGATACAGGCCGAATAAGCCAGCGTGGAGTCAGCGTCGGTGAACCGTCGATCAAAAGTTATAGGCTGTATCGATGAAAAGCAAATTCGATTTAGAAATCGGCTGGCATGCGTTTTTCAAAGCGAAGAGGCGACCGTTGAACACAATAAAAAAATCAATACGAGGAAAATAACTCAAGTGATAACTCGATGTAAGGAGAACTCGCGAGAGAGCGAGAGAGAAAAGAACGGATTTCTAAAAAATGCCATTTCCTACGAAAACTCGTTGTAAAAGCAATCCTCTGTTCACCCCATACGTGGCACGCAACTTGGAAAGAGAAGAATCCGTTTTTGTCAGCGCACAATGGGCAACCAAGAAAGTATACATCACAAATCCCTCTTCCCTTCCTTTCCCTGCCCCTCGCACATCTCCATAGAGACATGAGGGTGCAGTAATCCTGTAGTGCACTAGGTGCTACGGTAATTAAAAAAAAAAAAAAAAATCGCTGAACAAATATCAAACAGCCATAAGCAGAGACGACTGGTTGGGCTCTGACGATAGACATATTCTTCCTGAAGCAAAACTAAATTAATTTTGCATGTCATATGCAAATGAATCCCGGCATCTTCGCTAATGGAGTTTACTCAATCCGATGTGTTACAACTTTTCGAAACGTCTTACAACCCAGCCTCCTTCTCTAGGTTTGGCACAACTATTTGCAACAAATGTGCTTCAAAACTTATGTACTGTATGTGATCGATATTTCCTTTGATTGCCCCAAAGCTTTACGACTATGTTACGACAGCTACCTGAGCTTAACGGTAAAATGGGAAAGCTATTGGGGTCGATTGAAAACCCATAACGCCGTCACGTCGCATCACATGACGCAGACACCTGAATAGCATTAAAGTCACTCCAATTGGACATTATTTTTTTTTTCTATTGAAAATATAAAAACGCTTTCGGAGTAAATGTAGAGATTGACTAAGCGACAGATGAATTTCTTCGAAAAACGATTACTCTATTTCCAAAACGCCAAATCCAATGGCAGATGGCGTCATTTATTTGCGACGAGTTTATTTTTATTTTTCCGTTAAAACGAAATGGTTTCCTCCAGAAAAAGTAAACGAAACTTGCCGACTCCAGTTAGGCACGGTCGCGCGCGACTTTGGAAGGCAACAACAACCGAATAGCAAGCGAGAATCTCCCGTTACACACACCAAAGTGAGGTCGAATCTCAATCTCGACCCATTGTGCTGCATGCAGCACGACCTGAAGCACGCACTTTATCGGCATGGCCCGCATGACCACCACCACTCTGTAAGAAATATGTGCCCGCGTGTAAGCTTGGTCGGTGTAATATCTCGATTCCACCGAATTGCGCGCCCGGACTTGCTACTGGAATCGCTACGGCGATCTTGGCATCGCGTGAAAGAGCTCTCATATATATGATAAACTGTGCTGCCCCATTGTTTTTTCTTCGTGGGTGCGACATGCCTGTCCTGTCTGGCTAGTAAGGATAAGAGGGGGGAGAGAGGGGAAAAAACAATAACGTCGCCTAACGTATATGTCTCACAGACGCATCATCCAAACTACGATAACGAATTGTTCCCCTATACGTTTTTGTAGTGTGGTTCCACGTCATTTATTGACGATGCCGATTATCGATTGCTAGATATATATATATCCATACGGTACACGGTAAATCACCGTGATAAATAGTGGCGCAGTCTAGACTACTTTTACATGCATATGGCCGTATAGTGCTTCAATCTGCATTTTACTTAGAAATTGCCGACGAACAAGAAAAAAACTTGCTTTCAAACGTGTCAACAAAAAATACGATGTTTTTAAAAAAAAGTTTTTACCGAGAAAGCTCATAGCTTATACTATTCAATAGTGCAAGCATCATCCGCTTGGAACTTCAAGTAGCATTAGAAATGTGCACTCTGCTATAAGATATATCAGACGTGCTTTACTTGTAATATTTCTTAAATTTTTTAAAGAAACATTGAATATTAGGTTGAAAGGCACGAAACGAATAATAATAATAAATAAAAACACTTAAACAAATAATTTTCGAATAAATGCAAAACTTGGATGATTTGCTGAGTATCCTATAAAAATACTTTTTGCAAGTGTTCGTGAGATTTTATCGAACAATTGCATTTTGCATTTTTCCAATTTCATTACAATCTTAACATTTAAAAATGATATTCCCCCTCCTCCCTTCCCGGTATAATCGTGCACATTCGTCACAAAAAAAGTATAAAAGATCTTAGAAGAAAAGTTTGTGCAATTCTTCGGTGAGCACAAAAGACGCTGGCTGATTTATGACGTCCTTAAAATATGATAAATATGTTGTTAATATCGCGCGACAGTCGATTCTGTGACACGGAAAAGAACGCCGTGAGGCGAACGACGCGGTCCCCACTTACTTGTGATGAATCATGAGGGTGAGCACGGTGGCCACCGCGAAATACGTCACGAAACAGATGGTGATGGTTATGCCGACGGCTAACGGGATGTAGCGTTCGGGCCGCCGTATAGACTTGGCTTTCGACACCATGCTGTAGTGGCCCGAGAATGCGCACGTGCAGATGGCTGCTCCTGAAAGCAACTGGAACGAGACGGGCAACAAATTAGAAAAGGGCGGATATCGACGCCCTCCCCGGCATCGACCAGTTCTTATGAGCCGAAAGATGGCACGAACCACATAGGGGCATATACTTTGTGCACTGTAAATCAGGACGTTTCAATTCATGACGCCTTTCCATTCAAACGGTTACATCATTTTGAGACAATATGTATTTCTTGGGCCTTAATTTTATTTTTACCCATTCTAAGAAGGAGGTGGAGGTGGCAGCTGATGGGTGAGGGTTGCTATTTCAGAGAGATATTATCAAATAATTTTGATAATGAATTAAATCACAGATATAATAAATGTTCAGGTGTATTGAAGATTGTATATCACAATTTTTTTTTAAATCACCGTAGTGTTAATTAATCACTATAGAATTACTGCACCCTCGTGTCTATATGTAGATATATTACAATAACAATACTCAGAAAAACCTATTTGGATAGTGGTGGCACTGAGTTGAAGCTAATTCAGAGAGCAATTATTGTTGAAAATAAACTCCGTCAGATACAATAAATGTTCAGGCGCATTGAAGATTGTTTTACAGTTATTACGGGTCCTGTGGAGGACCAACAATTTTAAAATCACATTTCGAAAACGATAATAAAATCAATTTGATAGTTATAATAGTATTCTTAACTGATTTTGAGGATGGTATTATCAATGAGTGCACGAAAAGTAATTCGAAAAATAAAATTCGCATGGTCTCTTCAAGGAACAGGTCTCAGAGTGAAAGAACTGTCTTTGTGTCACAACGACACAACTTCGAAGAGATTGCCAGTAGTTGGCTGGAGAGAGCGTTTTTTCTATGTTATTATAAGCCCTCTTTCGTGATGCAATGTGTTTGACTCAAATTGGGACATATTGGGAGCAACTCACTTAGCACCATGCATGCAAGCCCCGTTTCACGTCACTCTTGGCCAACGTGTTTTGTGTGATTGCTACTAATTGGGGGCAGCACTTCTTTATTTATTTCTTTCTTTTTTTGATTTTAATAAAAACAAATTGAGCAAAGCATGATTTTTTCTAATAGTATAATACGAGTATAATGTGTACGGTACAACGCAGCAAAGCCAATTATAAAATTTTAGATTTTGCCTGCACTAGTGAGAAAAGTTTAATAATTACTTTAATTTCATTATAATTAAGATGGTAAGACAAACACCCGCTAATTCAAATAATTCGAGCCAAATTAGACGCGTAATGTTTTCCCCTCTATTTATGAACACAACAATACTGCTGGGATATTTTAAAAGTTCTAGTGTTTTGTTTGTGATAAGTGAAACGGGTCGGAAGGAGCACACGCTAACTCTCAACTATATTTTCCCGGCACACGGACAGGATCATAAACAAAGCGAACATTATTCTAACGTGTTACACCACTCTTCAATTAGGACTAAGTGAATGCGAG
Source organism: Melogona broelemanni (assembly GCA_033995665.1). Lineage (NCBI taxonomy): Eukaryota > Metazoa > Arthropoda > Diplopoda > Chordeumatida > Chordeumatidae > Melogona > Melogona broelemanni. Next base: position 5,152 of record JAUJYS010001221.1, on the reverse strand, counting down.
CATGCTTCCTTCTAAACTACTCCCAAAACTGCGGGCGTGCCGACTCTCCTCCCCCAGTTACCAGTTAGTTTTTACTGGATAAAGTGCACGTTTTCCGGACAACAGAATTTATGAGCTTTGACCGAGGACGGTCCGCTCGCTTCATTTAACCACGTTGACCGTCTGCTCGGCAATTTACGTGATAAAAACAGTGGGCCTACGGCGGGAAGGCTTGTAATTTGTGCCGGCTGTAATGACACAGATTAGGGCAGCCAAATATGTTTACATAGGTCGAGCACTGCGCTAAAGTGTTGGCGTTGCTTATTAGTCAACCGTAATTATGCCCCGTGCACTTTGTTCGAGTAAACACAGGATGGTAATTTACTTATACGTGTATAAAATTCTAACGTACATGTATGCAGTGGCAAACTCCGTTGTCAATATCGGTATAAGAAACGCGAACTTATTTTCGAATTAAAATATATTTGGCAAGTTTTGGTGACCAAACCGGTTAAATTGGGACAGAATTTTAAATGTTAATAGGGAATACGATTATGCAGCATACAAAGTGGAATATCAATTTTAGAAATATACGTGGTAGGTTACACTTTTCCTTTAAAATTTTTCTTCTTTAGATGTATTCGTAACAACGGCGTCCTAAATTTCGACAACTGAGGTTTCGGTGAGTGGATACTGTTTTCACCTTCTATATGCATGAGACGCGGGTTCGATTCCCGACCGAGACCTCCGGAATTGGAGGAAAATGTCATGCCATCCTTCGGAATGGAAGTAAAGCCGTGGGACCCGCGCAGTACGTTGTTAGGTTCGCGTTAAAGATCCCTACCTAGGTCCGAAGCCTAGACTAGGCCAAATTCCAAATTACCAGTTCGGCCCCTTTTAAGGAGGCTTTGAGACCAATACATTGAAACAAGAAACAAAAACATTAGTACAAAAACATTAATGATTTTTACACCTCGTTGTACAGTGACCTAAATGCTTACCCCGGAAGACTCGTTTGGCAGGAACCCGTGCGCCGACCACCCCCGCGAATCCACGTGCTTGGCCCCGATGGCCACGAAGAGAACGGCCACGGCGAAGACGCAGCCGCTCACCAGGAAGCTGAGTCGCCGCGGCCACTTGAGACCCAACGCAAACGGCATGGCCGTCAGCAGCACGCACAGAAAGGCCACCAGATCGGGATGACTGCTGAACACGGCGCTGTGTCCTAGCCGCTGCAGCCAAAAGTTCTGAATCTTGTGTCCGCTGTTGTAGTCCAGCAGGGCGCTGAAAGCGCGGCCGGTGGCCGCCGCCCCGCTCACGTGTTGCAACACCAGGCTCCAGCCGACCATGTAGGCCGGAAATTCGCCCATGCTCTGGTAGAAGCTTGAGTAGATGGAGTCGCCCAAGCACGATTGTCGCGTTTGAAATTCCGCGTAGCATAGGCCTGCAAATATAAGGAGATGAATATTCTCATTACAATTTCGTCATTACTCGATGCATGTTTATCTGTAGCAAACATACACATGTTTGAGCTTAAAGACGAACACCCAAAAATCGTAGGAGAAAATATAGAAGATAACCTTGTTTTTTATTTCAAAGCGGCATTTTATTTGAACAGTTGTGATTCGTTAAACAAACATTCACATGAAAGTGCAAACAAAGAAACAATCCACATGATTGTGCTTAAAGACGAGCACCTAAAACCCTAGAAGAAAAGATAGAAGTAAACTTATTTTTTTTATTTAATAGAGGCATTTTATTTATACACTTGTGATTTAATATTGATAAAATTACAAAATTTTGTTACAATTTTTTTTTAATTTGTAATATTAGTATTCAACTTGTTGCCAAATACATCCAAAACAAAAACAAAAAGCAGCAACGATGCTAGTTGCCCTAGTCCTCGACTGCATGAACCAGTTGGAATTTTCAGACAATATACCACGTTGTTTCCCCGAGACCCAAAATAAGGATCATAGGTCCACATGTCTTATTCGTCACCATCTGTTTTTTTTTCGTTGATTTTGATCGATTTGAGACGCCCGCCGAAAGCGAGGATTGTTGCCATCAGAAGCCGATTATCGTACCAGCACTATTTGTAAAATAAATCTACGTTCAAGGATTTACTTTTGATATGCAGGAATTTTGTATCCTGGTGCAAAGAAGCACTATTTGTGTCACAATTACATGTAGGGGTGCTGACTAGAGACTAACGACATTTCGGTAAGCGTCTTGGGGCGCAACGCTACCAAACGCATCTCAAATCCGCATGCTCTTAATACTAGTGTTACAGTGTATTTCTCGGTTCGTACCTGGTTCGTACCTAGTTCTTCGTATGAAACACCATGAAAATTAAGCGACATTAATTAGTGACCGAGCAAATCCAATATTAAGGTTTATCTTTCGAAAAACACGAACAGATATTGGAGCCTGGAATTCGACTGAGAAGGCCGAATCAATTGCGTTCGAGAATTTTTTCTTAGTCTCACATTTGCATGGAACCAAATTGGCCTATCTGGAAGGCAAATAGAGGAAAGTGTTTAGGAATCTGGCGTCGGGCCAAGAAAATTTATAGACCCATTCGAGATGATGACGTCAAACCGAGCCAAATTGTTCGTGCACCAGTTTGTGCGCTGGCAAGGTCAATACTTTCCAAACTGAAAAGATATACCGCTGCTTTCTCTCTCTCCAGCCACTCCCATTTTTCGCTATAGAGTGTAATTGCACATAACACCCTCCTGAGACCTAATCCCAAAAATGTCTGTTCATCGATTTTCCAATGAGGCTTCTACGAGATAAAGTAGATTTCTTAAAATAATATAAAAATAAGTGGAAAAAAAACCACAGAAAATAGAAATGTTTCTGGAAACACCAAAGGACAAGATACCTAAATCTTAAAAGTAATTCCGCAATTTCAAATCTTTGTTAATTTCCACGCATTTGCGGCGGTCCAGGGTTCGATTGCAGGAGCGGACTTTCGTATACGGAGTATTGCGTATTCCATCCCGGAGTATTGATGAAAACTTACTCCTCACACATTGCCTAAGCATAATAACAGGGCTACAGAATATCTTGTTGTGATATTCACTACAGTAAAGAGAATTTCCCTATTAACACAAATTGGTTACAAGACGGAAAAACAGGAGTAAACTTGTTGAAAAAACTTTAGTCGCGTGTGTTAAAAGCTCACCAAGAAAATGTCAACTGCATTTTCGCTTCAAATATTACACAGTACCCGTGCAAGAGCAACGGAATCCTAAGTAGATAAAAGCAGAGTAACCGATTATTTCAAATACGAGAGAACAAATCCAGTGTTCAAAGTTTGAATAGGGGAAGAGGACGGTCACAAAGGAAATGTCGATATACCGGCACCACACTAGCACGGCGAAACACTAGTGACATTCATTCTCCAACAATTTTAAAATTTAACTAAAATGTTGACAATCTGTATGTAAATGTACCAGTTATAGTACATTGTTCAACTCCCGATATGAAAAACACGGTCAATGCCTAACTTGGCCATTCAATCGTAAAAAGTTAAAATGACACGCACCGTGTTACGGTAACAATATTGCTATCGACGAGACAACAAGTAAGTGTACGCCACATCTATCTTCTGATAATATTATATTTTGACGATGCATATGGGCATTAATATTCCATCACCGTTATTTCATAATTGGGACCTCTTAGAAAATACCGGTATGTTATATTATGAGCATCAATTTTGTCTGTTTCACCCGAATAGAAAATAATTCGAAGAAACGTAAGATATGGGTTCCACCTAATCACCACCCTTGCAATCATCGATAATTTTATTTTAGCGGCTTTGCTGGCGCTTTCGTATGTATGCACAGAAGAACGAAAACATACCGTAAGTTAATTAGGCACGTGGAAAATCTTGCATACGGTAGGTAGGAAGAGATCATGCCATTAACGTAAACCTATTTTTCGGGAAATAGAAGTTTCTTTTTAGAACGTGTCTCGATAATTGTTAGAGCGTCTGTTTTGACCGCCGGAGGCGCCTTAAACATATCGGTCGGCCCAAAATAGTGACGACAAGAAAATACTCACAAACAGGGGCGAGTGATTCAACAGAGCTTAATGAATAAAGGCAGGTCTTTTTGCCTGGTCTAGTATCTAAATCGCTTTCTAGTTTCTCGGTCGCGAGGCGCCTTTAAAGCAAAATTGAATTAAAATCAAATTGAATTTACGCCTTGCGTGAATGCGACTTTTTTTTTCTCTCCACCGAATCTCATCAGTGCCATATAGCCTTCGCCTAACATATTCTATTCTATTGGAAGACGACGGTGGAAAAACTGTTTTGGAAACGCAATTTCGAATGAGCAAGTCACAGGTGCGGCAAATCTCCAAAGGAATGAGCACAGGTGTTGTTTTGTAATGTGCTAGACCATAAACTTCCATTCGTTTGAAACAAAAATGTGCTGGTTTAAGAAGAACAAATCAACCAAGCACCTGAGTTATTTTACAAAACATTTTTATTGTGTGAACAATGGAAATACTAAAATGGCAATATTGCTCAGACGATAGCATTGCTTAAAATAGGCAGCTAAATGGCGATAAAGTTTCAGCACACCTAATGGCGGAGTCAATCTAAACTACGCAAGAATGGTTAATGCAATGTACCGAACTCTTAGTGATTGCTAACAAACAAGGGGCAGCATAGTAAGCAGTGGGGCAGAGCCAGTATTTTGTTTTCGCTACAGTATCTTAAACAAAGACAAACTTTTTTTTAAAATGCAAGTTTTTTTTTTCAGAGTTAGACTTCGTTCAGAAGAAGACAATAATTTATTTTGGTTTTTGTGAGTACATAATATTTCGCCTTCGGCGTTCCTAGCACATTTTAACGGAGTAACTTCCAAATGGTGGCAGACGCGTTTTTTAAATAAATCAAGAAATCAGAATAAAATCTTGTTCCGCGGCTCCGCAAGACGACAATGCATCTGCCACGAGCAGCCAATAAACGAACTCCTCCCAAAATTCGAAGAATCTCCGCAATTTATACAGGATTTCATGCAGAAAAGGCCGGGCAGAAAATGAGTCGATACGACAACATCAACATACCGTCTACTCAATTACAATTACAATTACAATTACAATTTGGACCCGCGAGCAGCCCCGGGTGGGGGGCCTATGGCGGGGGTCAAGTGAC
>JAUJYS010001220.1:0-18216 GCA_033995665.1 Melogona broelemanni | reverse complement strand
GGGATCGAGGGTCGGGGTCCAGAGACGACACCCTGCTGTTAAAACCAGTCCCAGGACTGACTAACCAATCATCATATGGCATATTGCAAAATGATCGGAAAACTTATTTTGCTGGTTATCATCATGGTGACCATTAATAACTTGACCAGCGCCCACCATTGACCGAAACAAATTTACTACAAGGGAGTACAGGTTAACGCACTTTACATACTGTAAGAACCTATGTTAACGCAACAATTTTTTCGACCACAAAAACAATTTCAACATTTATTTTAACAATCACGTCGAATTTATTAATCAACTTGCATTTCATACTAATAATAACTCATGCCTACCAATAATTGCATCAAACAACTGCGTTATCTGGCTCATCCAGTGCTCCCCTGGATCCATATTATCATAATTCACTTCCCTACAAAAGTATTTGATGTATCTTCAATAATAATCATATCAATCTCATTGCTAGGCACAATCAATAACAGTTAGTTTTCCAGCCTCCATTAAATGCATGGTAATAATACTTTTTTTTCAAGTGACTGTTTAAAATTACAGGTATCTAATTGCATCAATGCTTTGCGCTTATTTAATTAAATTATTTGGACATTTCCTATCCGAAACATAGACAAGAAACATAACAATGTGACCAAATCTATAATACGATCTACATTATGTCTGTGACGTGCTACAGTGTGTAAAAAAGTAAGTTAATTAAATAAATAAGTTAATTTTATTTGCTCATCGAAAAAATCGCATGCAAAAATACTTTAAAATGTGTTGTAATTGTTAAAAAATAACTGCCTTGAATCTAAAAATAAACATTGTAGTTAATATAACGATGTATGATATTCACATGTCCCTATCCAATGGCAGTCTAATGACAATTACGCCATTACAAAAAATGCCATTACGCCATTTGCATATTTTTTTTCAAGTTGTTCAAACAAAGCTCAATGCCATATGGAATATTTGTGTTAGGATTGTACTCAAACTAAATTGAAAGCCTAAGCAATTTCGATTGTAAATAAATATTTTTTAATGATAATCCAGGTCTGCGTGCGACCAATATATATTTTTAAATTATACTAACATAAACGTGATTTATCATTCATAAATCAAAACCTATGACATAAAAATTAGATCATTCAGCAATCTTTGAGCACACATAATAAAAGCATATAACAAATGCAAACGAAGATCGTGATAATAATTTTTGGTTCAAGGATCTTTTCGAACGAATTGTCATTTTTTTTTAATTTATATTCATGTACAGTAAAGTGATTGATGTACCGTAAATGAACGCATGAGACAATTTGTTCAACTGCTATTCCATAAAAATATTTCTTTCGTGATAATATATTAATGTTTACTATGAAAAATATCTCAAAATGACTAATGTGTATAAATGACTGAACGGTGTCGCTAACTTTTAAGCGATAACCAAATCCGAGCATTTGAAATTATTTTCCACTTGCTTTCACGCGAAAATTTGTGAAATTCTAAATGCGGTGGGTTTGAGTTTGGGATCTTTGATTTATTTGTTAAAATGCATGGATTGAATAATCTACGAATTCTCGATAACGAAAAGTGACGATGAATTGATGATATGAAAAACACTAGATTAGAAAAATGAACTAATAAATATTAAAAAAATAATAATATTGCGTGCACGATGTCCATGTTATGAATTATGTTTTCTGTTCAAATGCATGCAAAGTATTGAATAATTACGCCCATCTCCTTTATTGCGAATGAGTACGTGTATCACGAGTTTATGATTTGTAAATTCGTCAACGTGTATTTTCGAAACAACTTTCATTCAGTCGTGTCACGTCCAGTGCACGCCACGTCGAATTGGTGCAGTTATGGCGATAATTCACTGAACAACAAATGATTCGGTTTGTTCAACTTAAAATGGTATGAACTATACGAAGTGATCTGTTGTGACCGATAGGAGCGTAGGGAGCGAACAAGCAAAAGGGAACAGCCAATGTTCCAACCAGCAACCAAAGTGTTAATATTTTCAACCGAAGGACCGCGTTAACAACGACACCACCACCACCACCATCACCAGAGGTGCTGCAGTCAGTTTACCTTGTCCGTTGGGGGCATTGCAGGCGGCAAACTCGTCGTAGTCCACCTTGACGGCGGCGCAGTAGGTGTTCCGTTGACAGCTGGCGCCACAGTCGGCGGCCCCCGAAGCGCTGACCGAGTTGTAGGTGTAGTACTTGTCGAAGAAGGTGCGGTTGGTGGTGGCGAAAGTCTGCACCATTCGGTCAATCGATTTGTAGGACATGTCTGGCAGCTGATAGTCCTTTTGGAAGTCGTATTCCAGACTCCATCCGCTCTTGTTGGCGTTGGCTTCGGTTAGATTTAGGTAGTACTGTTCGTAGGTAATCAGCTATGGTAAAATTGATGGAGACAGAACTGACAGTTAATCGATTTGCGTTATGCGTCAAATGTTAGTCAAGCTTAGTGTTAATATGAGCTAAGGAAGTGTTATTTGCCACCACCAATCACAAAAACTATCTAATCGTACTATGAACTAGCAAAACACCTAATCAGTAACAACCCTGGTCACAAAATGTAATTAAAAAAACTTGTAATAGCACATGGTTTTTTTCTTAACATTTTTTAGTTATGTGTTGAGGCCAATAAATTTGGACGTGGGGAATCCAAATCTGAAATCAGTAATATGCGCTCTCGAATATTCCAGAGGAAACATACAAAAATATTCACAATATTGGAATTATTGCAAATTGCGAATTTGAATATTCATTTGTCAGCATCTTGCTTCGAGCTTAAACTTGGGCCACAGTTCTCAAAGGAGTTGCTATCTATCTATCTATCTATCTATTAACTACGGAATGTATTATGCGTGACTTAGTTATTGTTTTTTCTATCGATTAGTAGCGGTGGGGGAGTTATATTTATATTGACAGTTGCTGAAGCGCTTACATGACCATGTGTTACGTTGTATCGATAAAGCCGTACTGCCGGGTCCCTACTTCTACGGGACACCTGTCAATCGATCGAGCAAACCGCCGCCACATTAATTGATGCAGACAACTGAAATGGGGACCGCAATGGTCCCCGCAAACTTACGTTTCCAGAATTGGTGTTGTAGGTGAACAAACGAACCCCGGGATTGTTCGGTCCGATGCCAGGCAGAGTCGTGTTCCACGGCGTCACTGCCGGGGCGGCGAAATGAGCGTTAACCGGTGTACCCGTTCCTGCATGGTGCGACAAAAGGTAGTTAGTTTTATTTTTCAGAAATTGAGAATAAATGCGCAGAAACATGTTTGGACAAGTCGACATAAAACCCTAATTTCTTTTATTTATACAAGTTTTGACTATGTTTTTATATTATTTTTTTCTCGGTTGGCTCAGATTTTATATAAATTTAACATTTTATTTTAATGTTCCAGAATTTATTTTTCTCAAAGACATTTAGTTTGCTATTAAGATCCATCGAGTACAATAGTAATGGATAAATTATAAACTAATAAAATTTTTCATTTCATTTTTTTATCAGGTTAATTTTAATGTTTATTTCAAAGGGTGGCGCCACTCTTGGAGAACCGTTCGATACTTTACGATTTTTGAATAATCACGTGATAATAAACTTTCGCGTACTGTGACAGATGTGCGCGCTATAGGTGGTCGGCATAACAAAATATGGAATTGTGAAATCACCTTGGGCGTCGTAATAGAGTTTGAGAGAGTCGGTGTGGTCGTGACCGAATAACTGTCCGATAATGGTGTCGGCGTGTTTGACGACGAGATCCAGGTAGCGACGGTTAAATTTGGGCCGGTACCAGGGATAACCCAACGGCGTCTCCTTCCTTCCGAACATGCCCGGTGGAACATGGGCGACAATGCAAACCTACCATGACAAAACAAAAAAACCTGTTAATATTCGAGCAAATAATAAAAACATTTCTGTCCGTTTCACTCAATTAAAACGCGCCTATCTGCGAATTAGGATTGAGTGGAGCGCCGTATTTAAAGTTAAGCGCTATTTGTCGTATCATTTGTTGTCAAATGATGAAATATGCTCCACCTAAGAATAAAGCGTAAAACCAGCCAGTATCCCGCGTAAATGTAAACTAGTATACACGTACTGTATGCCGCAGTTTTAATGTTGCCCTTTGATGCCAACAAGTTGGCAATCACTGCGAACACGCCGTTGGAGATACTGTACAGCAGTGTTTCCCAAACCTTTTGGCTCGCGGAGCCCTTTTTAGAACCAATATCAGTGGCAGAGCCCCTAAGTGGCTAAAAAAATTAATGGCGGAGCCCCTTGCCATACAAGTTGATGACGTTCGGATACAAGTTAATAGCGTCCAGAAGTGGCCGCAGAGCCCCAAGGGCTCCGCGGAGCACAGTTTGGGAAACGAGGACTGTACAGAATTGTATGCTTTGTTTGTCATTATTGTACGATTATTTGATGAATGGTTTTGAGAACGTTATGCGTATAGGAAATAGATGATGTTTAAATTTGAAAAAAAAAATGTTTTATAGGCCGTGGTGTTACGCTGACCATTTATCGCAATATAAGTAATTTATTTTTCTAATAATTTAAGTTTTTACTTTTTCTTTGTTGATGTAGGCGTTGGTCAGCACTTCCTCCAGAAATCGGAACTGCCCTCCGGGATCAGTCATGTTTTCCGTGACTAGTGGATTCTTCTGGTAATAAAGTGGTGTGTTGAGTCCGACGAATTTCACGTCTTGCAGAATCGGATGGGCCAACGTATAATAGCCACCTACAATAACAACAAATTATATAAGATAAAAATTTTCTCACGTTATAATTAATATGAAATTTTTCAATTTGTGACTGGAAAAAAATTTAATCTAGGAAAATAATAATTTTTAAATTTGCCTCCTATGAGAATTGAACTCATGACCCCTGGTTTACTAGACCAGTGCTCTGCCACTGAGCTAAGGAGGCTCCCGTTGAAATATTGTACATAAACGTTATTTAATATTTTTTTGCAACTACACTAATGTACAGTTAAGTTAAGCAAATCGCAAACCGTCATAAAAATTGGAGTATATGTAAATTTTGATTTGAAACGTCATGTTTCACCTTTTTGAAATGTGGTTAGGCCTTCCTTGAGCCAGTCTTTCCACATTTCTCCCACACGAACGTAGAGATCGCTGGTGTTTGGCGCGAAGTTGTGCTTGGGAAAGGCGTCATGATTTCCGAAAACCGGAACCACTGGGGTATCGGGAAAGCGCTGAAGGATGGCATTGGTGACGTTCCTCATGATATCGATCACTTTATCCTCGCTGAAGTTGTCGTCTGATACGTGCGACGAGTCGTCCCTAGAAAGTTAAAAAGAAACGCGATTAAAGCGTTGCTACATTTGTTTGTCTTGTCATTCCTAAACTTCTGAGCAACCCTTAATTCTGAACGTTTGTTGCAGATTCCACGTGAAATTTCAAACAAAAGTGTCGCAATTTATTTTTAGGTACCATTACCTATCGAATAGCTATTAGGATTATTAGCTATCAATTTGAATGTGTAACGAAACCTATATCTTCATCCTTATTTGTTTTAATATAATTATATTTTCGGTAATTTTAACAAGTATGAACAAGTAAATATACCGATTTCAAAATATGAGACATTATCGCTGACTCAGGCTATTCCAGTACATAGTAGTCACGAAGTGATGAAAGACAAAGTAAATATTCGTTATAATACAACGGCTTCTACCATTAATTCAATATTTTAACCAGTATCATTAGAGAATCTATCTGAAGGTATTTCAAACGATGGTCACTTGAGAGTAAATGAGATTGATACTCGAATTTCGACGTAAACTCTGCTGGAACCATGAGACAATTGAAGAGGATGGTAGAATAAGAGCATTTTAGTTACCCAGTCCATAGGATGAAGTCGGGATTCTTCAGGGTGGCCTTCATGAAATCGAGAGTGGACTCCACCAGGGACCAGGGCGAGTCGCAGGCATAGTTGCCATAATGGCCGACGCTCACTGATGAATCCGAATTGTTGCTGTACCAGCACATGGAATTTGAGTCACTCCCATATTCGGTGTAGTTCAGGTCCCAGTGGAAATCGGTGACGTGCCAAAATTGACCTGAGCGAAATTGCAAAATGTGTTAATTAACTTTCTTGCAATTTATCAAATACATTTGACAACAGCAAGTTGAATTTTGATGAAAAAAGATTTTAATTGCAATGAAACGAAACAATATCAAACATGCTCAAGATTTATCTTATAATCCTAAACAAAGATAAAAATTACGAGTACAGAAAATATCAATGTTTACCTTTATATAATAATAAATAATAAATTTTTTTTTTAATTTATCGATATAAAGGCAATTACTGTATATTCATCAGTTATAAACACATATGGTCAAAAGACCATTACATAATCCGAGTTTTCGCGGACATCACAATCATGACAATGGAAAATTTTCTATCGGGCATAAACTTTATAAGTTCATGTACAATAAGTACGTAATTTATCAATATTCCAATTTGGATTTCAGTTCAATAGAGAGACGCATATATCAATCAAGAAAATATTTCTATAGCTAACAATTAATTTTTTTAACAAAAAATGTATAAAACTACATAATGTCAGAAAAAAATGGACAACTGAGCTTCGTAATTCAAAACATGTCACCAGGACGATGTAGTCACGCTATCAATTCGATGATAATGAAAAATCAACTTTGGGCGTCAAAAAGTTTGTGTTGTTGCTAGGCAACACGAGTCACTCTTTTGAGTCTTATTCCCCCCACCAGCACCGTATCCCCATCTATCTAAAGTCAAACTCATCATCGACGAAACCCTATGAAATTCCATACAATTTGAATGTATTGATTTGACCCATTCTCGGTTTCGTGCGAAACCCATGCAGGTGTATTAACAATGAACGTGATCGATTCCGCCCGTTATACACGTACGTCCGCATAAATAAACGAGCCGGCCGGAAACGCGTGGCGATAAATAAACAACGAGACGAGCACGGCCGAGGGCATATTTTTTAAAGGTTATCTTCTGTGAATCAATGCTGATCGATCGGGAACGCCCGATATGCGCGACGCGGATACGCCCCGGGTGAAAATGTCTGTGCGCCATTTTTTTTTTATTCCCAAGAAAAATAAAACGACGTCAGCAAGATTTGCGTTGCAGTCACGTGACCAACTACTGTATGAGGCAGTGCTGCAGTAAAATTTAGAAGCACGCTACCCAAGGGATAAGAGCCTGAAAAAATAATATCGGATTGAAGTCCTTATTTTGTGTTTGGTAACGTTGTATCCAGAGGCTCAAACAGAAGTTGTCGTTTCTCATTCTCACCAATTGGGGCGTCTCTAGTTCCAATGCCTCTTTATTATTTTTTTTTATTTTTTATTTTTTTACACTGATTATTTTGGAGGCTTACCAAAGCATTCGTCTGAAAGTCCACCACGCCGCAAACTGCTAATTTGGAATTTGGCCTAGTCTAGAGTTCTGACCTACGTAGGGATTAATAACGTGTACCTGGCAACATACAGGCAAGGATCTCACGATTTTACTTCCATTCCGAAAGAAGACGCTACATTTTCCTCCCGCGAAAAATTCCGGAAATCTCGGCCAGGAATCGAACTTTATATTACGAGAACGCTGTCCACTATGTCACCGGTACCTCTAACGCCTCTATTGGCAGCCAGGATACACGAAAAGAAATAAATTATTCCTCGATTTCCCCGTAAGCGTTGAGCATGGCATGACTCTATGAGAACGCAAAGCCAATTGACGGCAATATATTTATTCCTCTCTTTCCTTTATCCATCTGGCTAAGTTTTGCCATGGGCAGTAAATGTGCATGTAATTTTCTATAATTTGTAAGAATAATTTGTGCGCTGGCACTTTAATTACGACCTGGCAATTTGAACACCTTTCCGCAATGCACGTTAATAGTCAAGTGTAATTCGATGTTCATTCGAGTAGACAATAGTTCGACATAAATTCGAAGGTCGCCTCACGGACAAGGTCGAAGCGGGATGGAATCCATTGAATAGCTAAATGATACTTGTATACAGTATTTCGGGTTGAAGCGTTAAATTATCCTAAGCCGTATAGGATCGCGTTTTTGAAATGTTTCATTGTTATTTAAACCATTTGTTCATTTTGTTGTCGGCGTGGTTGTATAAATAGCAGAATAATGTGTTTGTATGCAAGTGTATATAGATATAAAATGGCAGCGTAAAGCGTCAGTACTTTGACGAATAGAGATAATAGACCAGCAGTGGACAAATGAGGTAGCGTAAAAGCGTTTTGGTTTTATTGGTAAATATTAGTGCCTGAGTTGAAAGGGTTATTGGCGACCTTTGTCGATGTTCCAGAGAATTATTTGTTTGGTTAGAGTTATAGAAGAAGATTGGTGATTTGAAAATTATGGAAGACACTGTAAATTTGAGTATCCTAAGCGTTTCCAGCACTTCTAACTAACTGCGACTTGGCGTATGGCGCCTGACAATGATCTTATGTCAACCGTCCGAAAGGAGAAATGTGCACCACCTAGTGGTGAAATAAAGCGTGATTAAAATTCCCGGTTTCGTTTTCAAGTTTAGCTTGTGAAACCGATGTTAGGAAAACCCACTTTACCGTTCAATGTACTTACTAATAATAAGTTGCTGTACAATGATCCTTTTTTATTTTCTATTTTGTATCACAAATTATTTAATAAAAATTATTTACGTTACTTACTAAAGTTACTAAATTATTGACATTACGTTACCAAATAATGGCGTGGCAGCTTACATTATGTGCTATGCCACTGACAGGCAGTGTAGTTATTTAAGCGTTTTAAAAGCACTTGGCGATGATTATTTAAGTAATGTTTCCATTCAATTTCACGCCATGTCTGACATGGTGGAACGAAATTGGCCTTCTTCAATGGTCTGTGCCCGTTTCAGAGAGTGATTCGGGAATTACTAAACAATGCTAATGGGATTTTAATACGGTACAGGTGAGTAAGACGGTGTCGATTTTTGTGGTCATGGACCTCAACCTCTCCCACCCCCTACTTTGATAACTCTTCCTTTCAGTCACCCTCCACTCGCTTCGCTTTTTCTTTCTCGTCGGCCTTGGCCAGACATTGGCCAGCAAGACCTGGAGTTCCTGTACCAGCAGCAGACAATTAAGTTTAAGTTTATCTTAAATTGACACCGTACCCAACTGCGAAACGCGTGTTGCTACTTTATTTCTGGCGCAAATATTTGGGTCAAAGGCGCCTTTTTTTAGCCGGAGTGGCGCGTCAAGTATACATGTATGAAGACTTGTACAAGTGTAAAATTAATGCGCACGCGGGCATAGGCCACAGGGCCAGACAGAACGGACGCCGTTTAGCAGAAATGGTTCTACCCAACGAACTGCAGTTGTTGGACAAAATAATGGAAACAGATATGTTTTTGTACCTAATAGACCTATTTCCATTATTTTGTCCAACCCATGTATATGGTCTGGATGCAGCCTCCCATGGGATTAGTCCGACGTTACTGACACTAAGTGTATGTTGCATTGACGCCTTTCGCTAAGGGTAGTTTTATTTATTTATTTTTGTTTCATAATTGTGTTTGTTAGTCTGAGATGCGCAGATGGTTCGGGATAATTTGCCTAAAAAGGGTCGACTCATCTTCGCATAGCGAGGGACGAATGATTGCACGCTTTGCAAGACGTTGTGACTGGCGACTTTAATTACACGAAAGATTCGCGAAGGTCCCGGCAATCGCGCGACGATATTTTGGCGCCCGCCGTGTATACCAATTAACTGAGTCAGCCAGCAGAAAAAATTCCCTTTGATCTCAGAAATTTACATCCCGTAAATTGAAACGCTTTCTTAGTTTTTGCGCGCGCTTTCGCAATGTCGCCATGCGTTGATGCATATTTTACGTATGATTATATTACCAGGGACACGCGTTGCGCGTACGTCGGCCACGTCCTACTACAGTGATTCAAGATAGAAAACAAATTTTGCCGGCGGTTCCAATTTGACTTTCTCTAAAAATCGAGCTTCGTTGTCACATGAGAAATTAAATTTGAAATGCCTTATTTTGTCACAATTTTTTGTTTTCTTTGTAAAGTTTCTAAATAGGCAAATATCTGTGTTATAAATCCGTTTGTTAAGTAAATTAATTATTTAACATTACATGCTCAATGTTTATTGAGTCTAATTACATAATAACTCCGAAAAACGATGATAGAAGAGGATAATGGAACTGTTGAGTAATTTAAACTGAAAACCACCGATGTAGAAGTAAAATATATTGCATGTGCGTGTTCGTATATTAAACGTTATTCAACTTGTAAATAATTTAGCTAAATTAAGTTCGTTTAATAGTTCCCCTGTTTTTCGCCAACGTTTGTTCTACTAAAACAAATTTTAAATCGCTTGTTTTACGAATCTAAATTCGGAAGCAACGCACCGATGATTAAATCAATAAGTGCGAAGGCGTCCACGAGATAATACTCGAATTATAATAGCCCGACATCATTAAAACAAAACGCCAGACATAAACCAGATGGAAACTTAAGTGCTGTCAATTATTTTTAGATAATCCTGGCGACGGCAGAGGCGAAAGATTTTTTTTTTGAAGTTTCAGTGACGGTCAAATGAAGCTTTCATTACGAACCTTATCCTTAATACCATATCCATAAAATAATTTCTCGTAGATACGCTGAACACACATCTAAATCCGAACGATATCTCCGCGTATCTCTCACACTTTGATTGATTGCCGCTTATTGACGTAAGCTGAAACAATTTAATGGTTTATTTACTTTGAAGTTCGGTTAATTTTAAGAATCGTAGCCGTGCGATGGAAGATATGATAAGACTCGATCTTGATTAAACCTTTATGGGCGGGTAAAGTTAGAGCTAACCTTGTAATACTATTTTCACCTGACAAATCAACGCGCCCTTTTTCAAAAATTATTACACGTGTTTGTGAATGTGCGGTAATCGTTCGAGTTGTACTGGGAGTCGCTGTCGTCACGTCACCGTTAACGATAATTTGACGATCGATATCTTCAACGAATTCTGAGATACGCGATCGTCATTTACCAGTAAGTCGGAACTCCGTGTCCCTTAGTTGCACCTCTTTACAATCAGCGTTCGGTGAAATCAACAAAATGAGAAAAGCTACTCACGTATTATTTACATTTGTTATATATTACGTCTTACACATTTGAAAAAATAGAAGGTTTATTTGGGAACGGCTTATTTGGGTCTTTTCATTTATACTTTGATTTTACTCCCGTAAACGAGGTGCGGTGTTTATTTTCAAAGATGGCGAACCATGATGGATCATAAATTTCAATTAATTAAAATTTGGAACATTAATACCAATACAGATGTACATCTTTTTATGAGTTTAAAAAAGCTTCTCTATTTTTATGTGCTGTCTATTTATAGTAAAGGGTTAGCAAATGAGTTATAAAAAATTATATGTTACTTGGAAATTATTCAAAAATAATTATTAGGAACAAAATTACGAAACAGAAATATCACAATTGTAATTTGTAATTTTGTTTGTTTGTAATTTTGTAATTTGGTGTTAAAGTGAAGGATGGCAAAACATTTCTTGTTATTTATCGGCACTGGATTTTGAATTTTATTTTACTGAGAAAAGTTGGATAGTACCTTGCCTCTATTTGAAAATTCTATTTACCAACAAGACATCATTTTATTATTATGAACATTAAACACATTTTTTTGTAAATAATAAACAGGTTATTTTATAAAAGATATTTAGGTTACTAAATTTTGATCATTTGTTCGAATTCTTAAGAGATGAAGCCCGGTCTACGAACGAGCGAAGATGATCTTAAATGTTACGACATTGCTAACGCTATTTTATAGCGTCACGTCAGTTATTCGTCTTAGTTATCTCGTTACAGTCGTGAGAATTCGTAAGTCACCTACCTGTCAGTTGGGTTGCCTTTGACGATGTCTTGACCAGGTTAACCTTGAAGGAATGACAATCCGACGTCAATAGCACCAACGCGACACACATAGAAATAACAGCCGTAGCACTCATAAATGGCCTCGGCAAAGCCATGCTGCCGAAGTGTTAATTCGTTCGGGATTCTCACGAGGAACTCAAAAATCCAAACTCGTTATCAAACGAGAAATTGAAGAAAAAATGACGTATCGGAATTTTATCTCAATTATATAATTATTATTTTGTTTTAAATAATATAAACATATGCTCGGATTTTTTGTTGGTTTCGATTTGTTTTTTTATAAAATATTCAAAAAATGTTGGTTTGTTGCGGAAAAAAAAAAAGAAAAATCACTGAATACCGTATTAGATAAAAACGTTTGAATTTAGGCTAGCCCGCGTGCACTCTCCTGAAACCAAAGGGTCGGCTGTCAACCAGCTAGACTGCTCGCTCGTGCACGTGAAACTCCCTATATATAGGTGATAGGACACACGTGCGGCCTGCCACACGCGCTATTGATAAGTCCAGACCGGCCGCTGTCCAATCGCGAGTCGCATTTTTCCACTCGGTTCCAAGATCAGTCCAACTCCACAGATGATTTCGCGCGCGCATGTGCGCTATTCAAGACACTCGAGCCCACTCTGTGGGTGTGTGTGCATGTATGTGTGTGAGTGAATGGGACTTTCTGAAAAAAGAGAATTCCGAATGCATGCATGGCCGGATGACGTAACGTAACGCGCGTGCTGCTTTGTTTTGTTACGCGTCGCCAACACGATAACGTAGTGAGGATGATTATGCCGCCGTCGCATATGCGTGAATGTACGGACTAGGCGTGTGGATCTCTCTGTACAGGGTGGTTCAATTTCATCCAGGCTATTCAATGACATTTTTGTCAACTGAAAAATGGATTTTTTTGTTTTTGTAAACATGAACCGGTTACTGGAACTGCTGTGTGAAATGAACCTTATTGCAAAAATGTATTTAGTTACATGTACAGATCTGTAGTTTCAATTCGCTGAAGTAATTAGCTGGATTTCAACGCGAGAATCTTCGCTTGGCGCTAACTTGCAAAATTTTGCAAGATTTTAGAAGATCAGCAGAGTTTCATTAGTAAAAAATATTTTTAGTATTATGCGCAATTGTATTATGAACAATATTTCTGGTGAATAAAAAAATTGTTTTCGAACATCCATCAGAATTGACTATCGACCACCAATTCCAGACGTTCTTTTGCCTTGCATTTGAATGGTGATTACTTCTGTGGAATTTTTTCTTTTCAATATGTAGTCGCCCTGGAACAGGGAACCGCATGTGCATGGCGATAGCGCCTACACGCAAGGCAAGCAATCCACCATGCAAAGTGCGCCCTGCAGAAGACCGGGTTCTCGCGCGACACCACGGGCGGGTTATCACGTCATATTCCCCGGCAGCTGGCCAACACTACCCCCCCCCCCAATCGAGCCTTGCATATGTTTGATTGAACGGTACCGTTTCCGGCTCGTTGAGCTAACCTGTCGATATATCGACAATGTCTCCTCGTGAAGTAGGGGTTGACCCTGCATTCGACGATGAAAAAAACAGTATCTTCTAAATTATTAATAGAATACGAATATGCATCAGGCGATGGTGTGCTATGTAGAGACCGCGTAAAGTGTCGTTTACACGATGCAGGCAAATCGAATCTCGTGAGACCTCTCGAATCTATTGATTTGGCGGAATACCAAAGGTCCGCTCAAAGCGTGGAAATATCGAAGTTCAGGTTTGTTTAAACAGGGTACGGTATCCACTCTGTTTCATTCGGACGTCACAGTTCGCGTAACAAATTTGTGGGGGAACGTTGATTTTGGGCGCAGTCTCAAGATTGACGTCATCACGAAAGGTTTCCCCGAGTTATGCACGGGTTAGAATGTGCCAACGCATCCCCGAAAAATGTTACGTCTTATTCTTGCGTGCTATGTACATCAGTTAGGTGACGAAATGTCTTCGCTGAATGTGATGACAACTAATTCTCCAAAAAAATTAAATTAAGCACAAAAATGGGGAATCCCTCCCTACTATTTCATATTCGTTTGACGGGATATTTACATATTATAGAGCTTTTCGCGTTTTGGGCAATTGCGTTAAGTATCTGTAGGTTACGACTCGTCGTAGCCCAGTCGGTACTGCAGCCGGCTGCGGCGCAATGTGGGTTCTATTTCCGGTGAGACTCACGTTTATTCGATCCCGGGTGCTGTAATGTACTGTAAACACTATAAGACTCACAATAAGGCTCGAGCCCTAAGAGGGATGTAGAACCTCCTACGTACCTCCTGTTCAATTAAAAAAACGGTGATTAAGAACAAAAAAGGCTGCCATGTATTGTAGAAAAACGTAAACGGTTCCATGGTGTAAATGACCCTTTACATAGCGATTTTTTTTTTCTCTAATCTTTTTTGCTGAATGTTTATGAAATTTAATTAAAATAACCAGATATATCCCATTATTATCAGTTGTCAAGTTTTCGTAAACATTGTGTTTTCTAAGTGAACTTGATCAAAACAAAGTATCGTGATAGAATAAATTCTAAAAACGAAACGCCCAAATGTTCAGGAAAAAATCGGTGAACCATTGAAATTTGACTGGAGGCCTCAGTCACATTTAAACGGTAGGTTTTTCATTATTTTTATGGTTGATTCGTGGTCTTAAAAGGATTGTAGTGGGTTATGTTCTATGTTTCAAACGATGGATAACACAATATACTGCATTTATCGCCTGAGATTGTTTACACAATAATGCGTGTACACAAAGCAACAGAAAACCTATGTAGGCTTAGGTTTTTTGCCGCGATTACTGATTGAGCTAGTGACTCGTTTAGTTGATACCCTCATATGCACAGTGAACATGTACAAGAAAACACGTTGATATTTTTTTTCTTAATCAAGAGGGACGCTATGGTTACATTCAAATGTCCACCAGGGGGGCGACAACCAATCTAGTTGACGCTACGCAAATTACCAATTATTTGGAAACTTGTCAAATAAAATTAATATAGTTTCCACTTGACATAGAAAAGGATGTATTCTGGATCCGGTAAGAACCTCTCTGGGAATCCCTAATACTCTGCGTTTGATTTATGTACTTCATGCGCAATACGCAGTAATTTTTATTTCAACATTTTTTTTTAATGCGCGTGTATTTCTTTGGATTTGCATCGCTTGCAAGTGCAATCATAGAAAAATAATAAATTCGATGAATTTCTGTAAAATTTAGTTACGTACAATTAAAAATATGGCAATAACCGGTTATTGCTTCAAATGATTAGGCCACCAGTTTAAATATCTATTCATTTAGCAATGGCTGGAAAAATCTCATCGCCTTGGCAATTGGAAACCAGAGACGCTATAGGGTGTACGTACCAATTAATCAAACGAGGATAAAATTACTGAGCTTGCGAAAATCACTACCGTAGAAGTTGGGAAATAAATTTAACGACATTTCCCCGTTCTGCAATCTACGCGGATCCTAACGCACCCGACAAAATTCGAATTAATTTTTTTTGGGGGGGGAGAAGAATTCTTCTTACTGACGTGAACGTCATTACAGGAGATTCTGTACCCCAAGTGTCGCTTTGGTAATATGTGAGGGGCACGAATGTTATTATAACTATGAAAAATGAAAAGGTTTGAGTCTTCAAACATTGAAAGACAAAAAAATGTGACTTGTTTCTCGACCACGAATAGAGCATTTTTGCGGTCACGCTAGCTTCTGGCCCAATTTCAAAAATACGTCTCACTTTTGAGTACGTTTCTATTTTTCTCTTAATCATGAATTGCCAACGAGAGCTTGCCAAAACAGAAAAAAAGGATTTGCTTGTCATGGTTTTAATTGTGGGTCTGCCGCGCATGTGCTATAGCCGACCTAACCGCGCCTCCCCATTGGCCGGCCGACCAAACTTGTGATCGGGAAAACCCATGTGCATGCTGGGTAGGGGGCGCGGCATTCGAGTCCACCGTGTCAGGCCAATAACATCGACAATTACCACGTTTTATAGGGAAATTGATTTAATAGGAATGTTGTATAGGGTGACGCGACAGAAGACGCTTGCTTATGCTGCCAATCACTGTTTATTGTTGTTGATGTTGCACATATAGGAAACACAAATTGCGTAAAAAAAAATGTGGTCATACTTTGCTTTGGAAAAAACGTATCATCAGTTACGTTTCTTGAAATCGTTTTTCTTCATTTTTTCTCAGACGCATCATGACAACGGCATTGTTATCAGGCCAACCACACCCCTTTAGAAATGATGGATAAATTGGGCTAGGTCATCACAAACAATAAAAAATGTAAACACTAATAAAGTATCAATATATTTTTCCTGTTACGGAGAAAAACAACTCCTATGGCATCATATATCGCGGAATTACTTTTCACAACACGGAAAGTATACGAGAGTTTGCCAGACTTTGTTTTTTGGCGTTGTTCCGGAACCATGAACTTACTTGTTTGATCTAAACAACGTCCTTTCTCGGCATCATATATTTATTTTTAATACATTAGGTTATCAAAATGGGTTTGAAATTGTACTGTATTAAGTAAAAGTGATTGAATAGAAGTATGAAAATAATTAAGAGAAAGGGAAAGTATTTAATAGGAACTCGTTTTAAAAATTACATTTTTCTTACATTTTTCCGGCTCTGTCAGTCACTTGCAACTAAAACAGATTTTCTTCAGAATTTATGCAATGCGATTACTGAACAACAGTGTAATTAACTGCGGCACAGATTTCCAAAACCGCATATTGTTTCGTTTATTTGGGGTTACGTGTTTGACTTAGAAACATTGAACCATAAGTAAACTAAATGATTTTATGAATATAACTATTACGTGAAAAATGTATTCAATATTTTTTTAAAGATGGACTGAAGAGGCGAACTTAACGGAATTCATACTTGCAGATTTTGTCTGTTAAAAATACTCATGCATGTCAGGATAAATGTGTTTGCGTACCGAGCAGTATTTTGAGCAGGATTGTAATTCGACCTGTGCGCCAAATCTGGCGAATACCCCACTATTACATCACTCGCACTTCACGATTGGTGATGAATGATTTTGCTCATGAACTCCAGCGTGACACTTGGAAAAACTGTGCCCCATTGATCCACCAGAATGAAGGTCTTTTCAGTAATTAAAAGCTCACCAGAGACCTAAATCTGTGAAGTTGATCATTTTTAATTAAATGTAATTGTATGAGGGTCATTTTGTAGCGGAAACGCTAGTCGGCTCTAAACAAACGTTTAGAGACGACTAGCGTCGTAAGAGAAAACTTGTAAGAGAAAATAACGTGGAATTTTAGCTCTGGTCTTTCGAAGACAAGAGTGTTCGAAGTCATTAGACTGTTAAATATCCAAGTGTGAGGCCGAAACAAAAATACTATTCACATGTAGTTTGTTGCTGGTCCAGTGTATTCGTTCGCATAATTTTATTGCGACGTCGATGTTGACTGGCGGCGGCCGCCGCTGCAGTATCATAAATCATGCAGCCGCCGTATAAAGTTGGCAGTCGCCCTTCACTGGCTGTGGGTCGGAGCTCCGGGGCAAAATTAGTGGGAGGACTGGACTTGTCACTGTAAATAGGGCGCAAAACGGTCGATACTATTGCCTGATGTTTTTTATCGATAATAGAATCGATACTACCGAAAAAAGAAAACTCAATATCAAGAGTAAAGTAGAGTTGGTCTCATTTATTAGTGCCGATTTGGCTGGACTTACAAATGAAAAAACCGCAGTGCGTTAAACCATTTAATCTCTTTAGATCCATGCTTTCTCATGGGGTTAAACAGATTTATTTTGTTAAATAGGTTTAAATGCAGGATAGTCATTACGGTGACAGGAAACTGAAAAGCAATGTATTCTGCTTCGTCACATCCTGCATTGTAATAAACACTAGTAGCCAGTGGTCATCATAATATCCCGTCCTCGTGCAATAAGTTTAAAACTCTTTGGCAGTTTATTCACCCTTAGGGATAAGACACCGTTTGGAAAAACACATTTTCGCCATAATAAAAAATATATCAAATATTTATTCGAAATGCGGTTGTTAACACATGATATCCGATTCGAATTGAAGTCGTAGAGCGCTCTTGCAATTTTGCTTTCTCTACCGCACTTATGCTCGTATGCACCGCCATTGCTAACCCATGGGTAAAATCATGGTTAGTTATCCACGTAGTTAAGCTATTCATGATGGATAGGCTATCCACGATGCAC
>JAUJYS010001219.1:0-18226 GCA_033995665.1 Melogona broelemanni | reverse complement strand
CTCAAAAAAGGAACCAGTTCCTAGGAACGGGAACTTTCCGTTCCGTTCCTACCCAACACTGTGTTGGGTTCATTCCTGTCGAAAAGGAACCATTTCCCGTTCTTCCGATGAAAAAAGGAACCAGTTCCCGTTCCCGTTCCCCAAAAATAAAAAGGAACCTAAGCGTACCTCCGGTCCTCAAAAAAGGAACCAGTTTCTAGGAACGGGATCTTTCCGTTCCGTTCCTACCCAACACTGAGCTACAGTATGTGTATATTAAAAGAGGTTTAAACTGAGTATAGATGATTGTTACATAACACGATTGGTCTACCAAATGCAGACGCGCATAATGTGTTAGCACAATTGGTAATCAACTCAAATAAAGGCGAACGTACTGTACGTTCCGAACGTAATTGCCCATTCACGGTTCAAACTATGAAATGGTTTAAAATAGTCTAATTTTTCAGCGGTAGTCTGCCAATCCTCATGGTACCTTGCAACAGATAACCAAATAGTCAATGTGTGCATACAAAGCAAAAAAAAAGCGTTATTTTTTTACAGTGATATGTCATCACTGAATTGCAGACAACAGACGATTCTGTATCCCTCTAGACGTTTGAGGATTTGTAAAGGGGAATATTTTCACCTGTAACCCGGGATCGAATAAACGATAGCCAGGGCCTGGAATCAAACCCGGAATCGCCACCTGGACTAGAACGACCGCATAATTCAATTTTCCATTATGTTTGACTCGTGCCACGGAAAACATTGCCAGATCCCTACCAAAACTATTGGAATACTCCAAGCATAAGAACAGTAAGTGGCATTTCAAATGCGGTATCAACCTGATACCTCAAGTACGAGTAACTATTTTTCATTTTAAAAAACATCTAAAAACCTTCTACAAAACATGGTCTCATGAAGATGGGGTTACCATTGTGCATGAAAATTTGTGACGTAGTCTAATACATTTTGCACGCTTTTATTTCACAAAATGTAGATCATGCAGCGAGATTCGGGAACGTCTGTATACACACACACAGACACCCAGAAACGCCGCAACCCAACATCATTTATTCATTAGTTGGTGGCGCCCCGTCTCATACGTGGCCTAAACACTGGACAACCGCCGCCATATACGCTGTATGCTGTAACGAATACCCACGACTCAGTACCACGCCCTCTGGTGTTGTTTCCTGTCACTCAAATTCAATTAGGTTATTAAGAGAGATACGCGTAACACGGAGTTCCATTCACCTAACTGTCACTCGAAACGAGCCACCCCCATCCCAGACGATCGGTTATTGGCCAATCACAGACGTAAATTCGTGTCAGTTCACGGCATTTTCAATGCGCTGCATAACGATGCAGTATTGTTCGCCTATTCATATGCGTAGGCCCGTCTGCGTGTCTGGGCATGCAACGCTTTTGCACATTATGTCAGATATGACGTCTTGAAAAAAAAAATTGAATACAGTGGCATAGCATCCAATTCGTTTGTGGCTGAGTTTCTACTTTATTTTAGACTTCTAGTATTGACGTTCAGTCGAATTTCCTTTTCACTTTAGGATTTATTTGTGACAAAATAATGCGTAACTTGTGGTATATTAATAAATTGGAGCACTGTTTAATTTCCAAGCTTAATTATGCCATGCACAAATATGAAGAGACCTTCGAATGTAACTCAAAACTCCCATGTTAGCAAACCCACGTGTTCAACTTACATTTCCGCGCCATTAACGGAGTTGCGAATTCGGTGAGAAAAAAAATTTTGAGGAACCCTAGTTTATCAAGATGAACTTGACGATCACAAATCAGGAAAGACCTTCGATTCGACAGTAGGCTAATAGGGCCATCGGCGTTCTGATTAGCATTGAATGGTGCACGAATTTTGACGAACACAAATGCTATATTGTTGTAGTTCAGCTGTCAACATGCGCACGCACTCGGGCTCACAATTTTTCGAATTTTACCGCGGCAGCTTCGTGCCGGCGAACGAAGAGGTCAATGATGCTACAACAAGTCGATCCCTTATGGTCTCCTTAAGTGATATCACGATAATTAATAAGGGGTCAGGGTGAACGGAATTGGCTTACCGTACTTAAGGGAGACTTTGCAATAATATACGATAATATGTTACTAGCATACTAACAAAATTTTATTAAATAATTTAAATAACACGCAGGTGATTCGCAATGCGCGAACGCCAGAGCAAACCCGATGCTCGCATTTAATCCGTTTTCAACCAGCCACGTCACACTAATAAGCAGTTAGTTATGATAGTGAAGATTGTTCACACAGTACCGTGTGACAGCCACCCCTGAGCTCACTTTTCACTTGGAAATGTCCAGAGTAGACTGACTAAGATGGTTGATAGGCTTACATATACATGTGAACAAATGCTAATTAATATCTTTGGCTGAACGATTTAAAAATAAGCAAACCTCTAAGGAATTTTTTACCAGGTGATTTAAAATTGGTATTTAAGAAGTGCTCGTATTATGCGGTTCGAAGTTTGAGTTATTCGTATTTTGTAATTAAAATAATTTTTCATTTTAGATATTACTTAGTGCAGCTAACTTTTCAGAATAACAGTACATGAATATTTTGACAGACGCGTTTCACTAATTTTAAAATCATATTTAATTAATTTTTACTCTCAAACTGTAATGAATACAGGAAATATTGTGCCGTATTTCTCAGACAATGTGCAAGGTGTGAAGTGCACGGTATGAAGGGCAGGCAATGTTGACGCGCGGGAAAACTTACTTAACTACTTATTTGACATTTCTACAGAAATCCATTGCAGCAGTTTAGCAAGCAGTGCTATTGACGTCTGATGTCACATTCAATCTGATGATATGGAAGTGGGCTCAGGAGGATTGACGGTGTGGCTTGTTCACGTCCACTCACCAAAGCTGAGCACAGCCTACACATAAGCCAGACCCTTTTTTAGTGTGGTTTGGCGTTTAAATTAATTAATTCCTCGTTTTCGCCTTGCGTTCGTTCCTTATTTTTTTCTTCTTAGCGTGAGTAAGAGTGGGACCCCACCCACCCACTTGTTCGCTTATACTTTCACACCAGCAGGGGCACGCCTCAAACGCCTTTATTTCGCGACTCGAAACGTTTGCACCTGCGTTTAAGCGCTTAAGCACGGCAAAACGAAAGAAACATATGTGGTAGACGAAAGATTTCTTTTAAAACGCAGCAGGTACACAGTGTAGTGTTACTCCATCGTGAATTAATTTCGTGCGAGTACATTTATGTATGATATGTGGATGGCCTTAATTTTGCAGCAATTTAACGTCAGCCTGATCTTACTATATTGTACATGTCTTGAGTTTCACTATGTCCTGGGTGAGATCCTCATATACAATTCAAAGGTGTAACGATGACTGAAACAGGAGGTTTCCGTAATCGTTATTGGACATCTTCAACATTTTTTTTTAAACTGTGGTCAAGCAAGATTACCTACGTATTCTTTATAAAACGACATGGTAATTATTCTGGCCTAAGTGGGATTTAACACATCAAGGAACCAACTGTACGGTTTTCTCTCGCCCGAAAAATGTCGGTGGTTCCGGTCGAGAATTAAACCTTCGTCACCAAAATAGTAGTACATCACCCCCAAACACTACACCGCACGGAGCCTCTTGTTTTACATTTATTATCTCACTGTATCGTATCTATGGCCGTTAATTGGCTTTTATCAGCACCATAATCACACTAGTAGACAGCAGCGCCACCAACATCGGTGCACACATTTCGAGTCGTGGACCATATAGTTGCGAACACCTCGGGGAGACCTTCCCACTCACTCGAAGCGACAAATGACAGTTCCATAGAGTCGACGACGGGAGGAAAAAACACGTTTGTGCATTTTTACGATTACCAGCAGGAGCGCCAGTGGTCTAGCGCACCACGCGTGACGGGCCGACGGCGCCCACTAACTTCTGCAGATCGAGAACCGAAAATGGATGCAGTGGAATTGTGGTGCTGCTGTACGTGAATACAGATTGGTTTTCATATTGATTCCCCGTCGGGTTCTCCCAGAGTTAAACCTCGTCAGACCAGTCGCTGGCTTTAGAAATTTTGATGCTCACACGACATTCGCACAAAATAAATGTTCTCCACAGAGTTCAGCCTGTCATGATGTCCTACCTTTTATTTTTTTATTTTTCAAAAATGATATCAATGTAGTGCTAACCACTACAGGATTTATACCCATCGTGTCGCTATGTCAATTGTTATTACTGCCGGCCGCGAGCACAACTTATTATTAAGAACAAGGTGATCGCTTTAACATGAGAATTACAATCGTTTTCTATTAGCACAAAATTGTATTCCAAAAGTATTTTAAAATTAGTATTATATTTGTATTGTATGTGGCAAATTGATAAACAAAAGAAACAATAATTACGAGAAATTATTAAGTATAGACAGTCGTGGAGGAGATATTGATCGGCGGCTTCAAAAGCCAAAAAGCAACCGGCGCTCTATTCAGATAATTATTTCTTTGGCTACGGGTTTGCAACGTTATAGTCGCACGTGCATGTCTGAAGTCAGCGCACACAATAACACCCATACAAAAAAAATAAGGAAAATCACGATCGTCCACACAACACGCCGGTAGGGGGCGCCTGTCTAGAGCTCCCCCGCACAGTTCCACTGTTTCGGCTCCCACTGTGTCCCCATTTATCTTATTAAAAGCAATTTACACGAAACGATTGCAGCCACAGTGTTGTTTTTTTTCGTGCGCCTCTATACTCCCGTGTGCCACAAAAGTATTTATCGGCTTACGGACTACATCCTCCCGAGTCCCACAGAACGAACAAATGGTAAACCAATAGCTGGGATATTTAAACATTAACTTGCTCGAATATGTAACATCTTAACTTTACCCATACCTTTGTTCTCTTATGGCAGTGTTCCCCAAACTTTTTGACTCGCTCAGCCCTTTTTAAAACCAATTTTCAAGGCGGAGCCCCTAAAAGGCCACCAATTTTCATGGTGGAGTCCCATGTCATACAAGTCAATGGCGTTTAAAATAGTAAACAAGTCAATGGCGTTTAAATTAAACAAGTCAATGGCGTTTTATTATTTGTTTTATTTTCCAGGAGTGGCTACTGAGCACAGTTTGGGAAACAAGGACTTATAGTATCCGTTCATCTAAAATTTGCTAAACAAAATTCCACGTGCATGAGAGTGCGCATTTTCCTTTTTGCCACTATATGTGCATTTCAGAAAAGCGTTTGATCCGCTGCATTTGATCTCTAAGGCACCCTTGCCTCGATTTCAAGCACAACAGTCAAATAAGTCTTTAATTTTAAGCATCCTGGCAGTGGAACAACTCTATATGTGTCACTGCCACTGTAGTAACCAGAGGTGCTCAGCGATTAAGAAATTAGCAGAAATTATACAGCTCGACCCAACATTCTCTGTCAGGGAGAGATAAATTGTAAATTGTCATTTCATCATTAACCCTTCAACATAAATTAATTGCTAATTAATATAAAATGGTAATCTGAGACACTTGTACATATTTAATAAACAATTGACGATGTTCAGCTATTTCTATACCACCGCAGAGATTGCTTTGTAAAAACGTTCCATCAAGAAAACGTTGCAACCTACAGAGTTGGCAATACCCTGGTTACGTGGGTAACATAGAAAAGCGAGGAGACATGCCATCACTCACTACCTTTTCATTCCTCTGATCCATTCATCACTATTGAAACCGCTACTGAATATGGTCAATAAACAAAATTGCACAACTTTAGAGCAGAATAAAATTCGATTTTCGTTTTACCACTTGCTATTGCACTCGGAAACCTAGATGTTCACAAACGCGTGAATTACACAACATGATGGCACCCAAACAACTGTACCAATAGGTTTTTTGGACCAAGGATTTACTTTTTCTTTTTTCAAAAGCATTCCAAAAATATATGGGATTAAAATATACCCTAGTGGCGATCGCCCTAATAAAAAGTAGCACAGTCTGTTAGACTTGTTTGTTTTTCAGAAGATTAGCTATAGTCAAAACGATACACCCTAATTGTAAATTTTGTTGTAACAAACTAATCTGGTGATCAAACAAATCTAGATAATAAAGGCTTACTGAAACTATGCGGCATTAGGGAATTAATCCTGTCCTCAAGCAGTGTTGGGTTCGTTCCTTTTGAAAAGAAAACGGTTGCAGTTTCCATTCCTCCGATGAAAATAATTAACCAGTTTCCGTTTCAGTTCCTACAGAAATACAAGGAGCCTAGGCGTTCATAAGTTCCAAAAAAATTAACCAATTCCTAGGAACGGAACTGAAAACAGTTCCGTTCCAACCCTACATTTTCCCAAGTGTACAACCGAAGGTGGTGAGCAACAAAACTGTCAGAAGAAAAGAAAAAATCCCCTTCCGAGCAACAATCGCCGGACCAATATAATTCTCAGGATTGGAGGCTCTGCAGGAATGACAATTATGCCCGAATTGCGAATTTGTTATTGAAAAAGAATAAGAGATTATTTGCCGTGGTCGTGCGGCTCAACAAAATCATGAATAAAATCATGAATAAAATAAACGTGAAGCGTTGTTTATTCGCTCAAACACACAGTCAGCTAGCTTGGAACGATGCGGATCATTCATGCGTGGATGAGTTTCGATGGCGGGGGGTGTTCGAACACGCGTGTCCACTTTCTGAGATCATCGACGATCATTGGAGGGAACGATGACGAGAGAGAGCGAAGAGAGATGGTTCAATAGAAAGAAGGGAGTCTCTCGTGCGTGCACGTGCGTCTGTCACGACCGACAAAGAAATTGTGAGCGGGCGAGCCGAGCCCAACGGTTGTCCCAAATCGTAGTTATTGTCGAACCGTTTCGTCATTGACGGCCTTCGCATTGTGATGCTGCTGAACACATACGTGAAGTCCTCCTCATTCCTCTCACTCCTTCTCTGGAGTAACAGCGAATCTCGGAGAGAGGTCGGACAAAAGGTCTTTACAAATGGCTTGTGTCACGTTCAACTGCAGCTTACCGTTTTTTCGTCACGGCGAATTGCAACCAGGCTCATAATGCGAGATATTTCGTACCAAGAACACGCCAATACCACGGTGCTACTACTTACGGCGTAAACTTCAAATCGAAATCTATTTTTTTGTATTTTGGAGAAACACTTAAAAGTGTAATGCCCTAGCATCACATGTTCCAGGAAAACTTAACTCTGACTGGAGTGGTTCTCAGGAAGACAAAAATTTCTGAACACACGAAATTGCGAAAAACTCAAACGGTAAAGTGAAATAACAGACCGAAATCCTTGTTATTGCTCGCACAACTCTGGCCAAATTTACCAGGTTAACTTCGATTACTGACTTTCTGAAAAATTGTTCATTATGTATTTTTGTTATTATGTATTGTTCATTATGTAATATTTGATGTACGAGTGTACATTTATGTTTTTGCAAGTTACGTGGTCATGATCCATTAATTTATAGGTAATGTCAGTGAGACTTATTAATTTTTTGTAAATGCCCGCTGGTTTGCACAGGCCATGGTCATATATTGTACTAATTTGGGCCACTCCATGAATCAAGTTGCTAACGCCAAAGGGGTGCATTAAAGCGTGTCATACAATGTATACGCACGTATAATGAACATTTATCGAGCAGATAGTCATTTCTTAAAGTGCTACGATAAAATATTTAAAAAATACACATGCGTGACCTAAATTTGTAGATAGAAGAAATTAAAAAAATGTTGCAATTAATGTAAATACAGCTACGTGAGAACGATATTCAAATGTTTGAAAAAATCGTTATATGTCACGGTTCTATTCTAAATTGTTAGCAAAATGGCAGTTTCATAACAAATAGTAAATTAAACTAAAAAAAATTGCGCAATAGCATAACACTTTTTTTAAAAATAAGGTAATATTCATTTTTTGAGGAAGGAAGTTAATGGCATTTTTTATGACTACTGACATTAATTTGCGAATAATTTTGTGCGCTTATTTTATCTGTTTTTATTTGTATCTACTGAGATTTTATTATTATTTTTTAATTAATAAAATTTTATTCTGAAAAATAACAAATTGCATGTAATTAACTATCTTAGATGCAATTACTTAATAATGCATGCATGTAATTAACTATCTTAGATGCAATTACTTAATACAGCGTCAGCAAAAAAAAAATATTTAGTGATAAAAAATCCTAAATAATTACACTTTCAACGAAATTGTAGTTAAAACTGCTGAAGCACGTCCAATGGAACACGTGTCCATTTATGTTTCGAAAAACGCATCATTACTAATTAAATCAATTCAACGAATCAATTTCAACAGAAGTTACATTAATAAAACTAAAATATGAAATAATCTTGTTCATGTTACTGGGCATGTGCTTGGTTTATACATTTCGACTATTAAAAAAGTACGATAGGAATTGGGGAGTTCACCAAAATGGTATTCGAAATATAATATTCGTGAAGGCCAATCCCAATCACAATGTGATATGGCGACGTGACTAGAAACGTTGACGCACAGCCAAAACGCGCTACAAAAATGATGATTGCATGTCCATTCCAGTCGACTACGCAAACAACAGCCACGTCTCTTATAATTACAGCAGAAAGATGCGATTATCGGTCACCATGTCGATGGCGAAACGCTTGGACGCGTGCTTACCGAGGGTCAGGGTCAACGTGGTCAGAGATCTTATACAGCGCTCATGCAAGGCGCATGGCTATTTTGATTTCTTAAGGAATGATCTAACCACTTACACATATGACCATCGCTTGCGCACGCTATTGGCATTGTCACCAGATGGCACTGCCGTCATGCGTCTTTGTCCAAAGTACTTTAATTTACCATGATAAACACGATTAACAAAAAAAACGCAGGAACCAGTTTCGAATGTAATACGTGAGGTCATAGTATATTTTTTTGACAATCACTGTTTGCCAATTACAGTATTGAATAACAGGACAGGAGATCATGTACCCCTCTAAACGCTTGAGCACTTGAAGTGTGGCACACTTTCACTAGTATCATGGAATCGAACAAACGAGTGCCCGAGCAGGGAGTCGAACCAGAGATCATCGCACCACAGGCGGTTACTTAGAATGTTGGACAATTCTTGAATAACAAAATAAGATTCACGCAACAGCCAAATATTGCCACCGTGTCACTTTAAGAGCGACATATGATTGTAAATGGAATAAAAAAATGTCTAGTTCCGGTTTTGCCCTTTGGCGGTCGCGCAACAGACAAAAGAAGTCCTTTATTGCCCAGCTTATTAGGAAAAAGGTGAGTAATAAGATTAAAATTGCCAATACATGGTAACATGGAGATTGCACTAGTTTATTTGGAGATGGCGCCAATTGAACAAACGCACGTTGTCGAATTGGCAAGACGAAAGCTCGATGCACCAGCATATTTTAACAATTGGATAAGGCCAGCCAGCCACTACACGAGAAGACAAACTTGCCAATTTTCGATATTCGTGAGTGCGTGTGTGTGCGTTAAATTTCTGCGAAGGACGCGGTGACGTAAATTGCGGACGTTCGAATGTTTTCATCGGTTAACCTTAAACGTGCTTCACAAGCAACATCATCGAACAACAAAAAATGTAAACTTTATGGGCGACTTGCGCGTCAATCGCGATCAAAAACGAACATGTAATCCAGAAATTGCATCCCTCAATTAATTATTATTTTATATGTTTGGATTCGGGTACTGGAAACATCGAATAGACCGATGTTTCCAATGAACGTTGTCTACTTCACATTGAGACGGTATATTAAATGAAAATATTTCATCGAATGAAACTGACGGATTAAAAGTGTCCTACTATGGAACTTTATTTCATTGATTTAAAATTGTTTGATACAATCTGTTGAATTTCATTTTAAATGGAACACACCTACAACAGAAAATTGGGGAGAATGTCCTACACTGAAATGCTACAACAGCATCCAACAAAATAAAAAAATTAAACATTGAGGGCGCCACAACTGACGTAGTTTTGAGATACACCTGATGAGGAAGAATGTAAACTTATCTCGCGGGGGATATTGCACACGTATTTCCGAATTTTGGAACACATTTCCACGTATTTGGTTGCAAATACAATTGGCTAGCGCACACTAGCTACAACAGTGCGATGGGGCCACCCAATTTACGTAAATGTCCCCACAAACAGTGGCAAACTTTACTATTAATTCAATGCACCAGTCAGTCAAAATTTTATTCGTAGAATAGTATTTGATCTGACGTCTGCTTAAAAAAACCAATCCTGTCGATTTGTAACGGTTGTAATATCATTTTCAAATCTATT
Source organism: Melogona broelemanni (assembly GCA_033995665.1). NCBI lineage: Eukaryota > Metazoa > Arthropoda > Diplopoda > Chordeumatida > Chordeumatidae > Melogona > Melogona broelemanni. Next base: position 7,921 of record JAUJYS010001219.1, on the reverse strand, counting down.
AGAAAGTCAAATCAATTGGAAGCTCGTCAAGTCAGGTGTAATGCGTTGCAGCCAGTCACCGCAGGGTGGTACCACCGTAGCAGGTATCTCCTAACTGCGAACGAGGCGAGGTTGTCGCAAATAACGTGCCACTCAACAGCACTATAAATGCGTGGGTAGAACGCGCGTGTGCGCAAGCTGATGGCCCCCGCCCATGCCAGCCCCACCGCACGTCAGCTGAAAACAGCGTGACCCCCCCGCTGATGCCACTGACGAGAGGTGCATCAGCATCAAGCGACCGTTGTCGCGTGGATGACCTTCTTGGTGAGGTGGCCGGCACCGCAGTGGCAGCGAATCTCGTAAACTCCAATGACAGAGTGCCATCAATTTCATTTCCAACGAGCTCGCACACTAGTAGAAGGGAGAAGCAGGGGAATCTATCAGTTGACACCTGGAATTGCCTGTGTATAACGAAATGATATTTAATTTTGCGACACGGGTTCCATTACTTATAGGTTTCACCAGCTTAAAAAAAAAAGTATCTAGCCGTTGGAGCCATTTGCAGAGTAGGTCAGAGAAAGTTCAGTAAATATATATTTTTTGGACTGCTTTTAAAGGATGCTTACCAACGTATTAGTATCAAAGCCAATCTACAGAAGGCGCCCTGGTAAGAACTTTTCGGTTGTTGGTCTTAGTTGCTGACCAACGTAGGGATCTTTAACTTGTCTCTGACACCGTGCATCCATGGTTCCCACGCCTCTATTCCGCAAATTCCTGAGGTCTCTCCGATGGAAATTTAACATGCATAACGAGTATAGCAGATCGACGCGCTAACCACTACACCACACTGCTCTCCCCAGGAAGATTTTCGACTCATGCTTATCAGAGGAATAACTTAATAAAGCATTTCTGCGTTTGACGATTTGATACATGTGCCGTTACCGAATTAGGCCAACGCTTAGAACAATTGTTGACACTAGGAAAATTCTCCAATTAAATAGTTAATACACCATTTCTTGAAAACACCAGTGAGAATATTTTTTCCATAGATAGTAAAGCTTTCGGCGAGAAAGCTTTTCTGTTGGATAAATCTTGTAATGATTAGCACTACAATGATTTTTTTTAAAGTCATCAAAGACAAACAAATCAATGGGAACACTTTGCTCCATTTTATTTTGCTTTGCATTTTCAGAATATGGAACTTGATTGGTTGCCACATTTTTTATTCGGCCGGCCCCTGCTTGTAGGTTCAGGCACTCGAGAGATTAAAGGGAAATTTAATATTCTGTTGTGTATATGACGTCACACTATCATAAACTGGAGACGAGTTTTCCCACTCAGCGATTGAATGGCGCACATTGTTTAGCCGGTTATGAGCCGTGCATATAAATGGTTCATAATTTACATTTGAAAGTGCACGATGACATCAAATAGCCATGAGGAAGCGGTAACGATTTCCTCGACACTTTTTGTACTCGGCACAACAAATAATTTATTGCATTATTATCTTCTCGCCAATACCTCCATGACGATACTATTGTCTACTTTAGTGTGTCAGAAGCACATAAAATCTAGAGTTAAACAAATATGGTCAATGCAAATTAACAGTGATTATTGAGCACAGTTATTGTGGGCCAGTTAACAAGTTCATCGAATGCACTGTCAACATAGAAACAAAATTTTAACAACACAAAAAACAAAAACAAAGTTTGTCATGGTAATGCACAAAATATGCATTTGTGTTGGAATATTTTACAGTGGCCATTTTAATTTTTGATTTAAAATGGACCTTGTTTTTGAAGTTGTCAACTGACTATGGAGATCAAAACTACAATATGCAAATGAAAATCATAATAGACAAGAAAAACCAAAACGCAAAATGGATTTAAAATTTCAAATACAGCTCTATTTTTAAAGTTGTCAACAGAAAATACAGATCAAAACAACCAAACGCAAATTATAAACGTGGTCAAAAGTATGTATTTTTTTTTCTATATTTAACAGACAGCCCTGTTGGAAATCTATTGAGCGGGACCCTCGCGCAAATGTTGTATCATCAATCAATCAAATGTGTTTACAACGGGACAATTCGATATCTGTCCGAGACCACCGAATGCCAATTAAATATGGTTAATTGAATTATCATACTCATGTCATCACCGTAGCGCCAAGTACACTACAGGATTACTGCACCCTCGTACATTGCATGTGTTGTTGGCCGCAAAGTTATGCAGACACATTAGCAATGACCTTTGTTCGCTCACAACACATCCAATACGGATCCTGGTTCACAACTTTCCACGTGAACATCAGAGATTCGATTAGAGCGTATTTTTTGCTGGTGGAGTCACCTGGCGGTCGATTCGAGGCATGACATTACATGGGTTCCGTGACAATGACGCATTTTCAATAACAATCGAGTAGGCAATCAAACGTTACAGCGTCCAAATTGCATCGACCACATGTATCGTGTCAGCCCAAAGTTTCCACATCAGAAACACGCACGTCAGGTAAAAATCCCAATAGTCGACATGACAGCGGCCACCGTGTTTCTTGTGCAGGGGGGGGAAGGGGCGCATGAGAGGGTTTTTTCTCACCATCCCAGCACAGGTCAATAAACTGTCCCGCAATTTTGGCCATCGACAAAGGCCAGACATATAATCCACACCCTCCCACAAACTACGGGTATATATACACACGTTCATGTCGTAGGGTGGCGTTTAAATGTTGATGCACGAGTACCGGATCGGATTATATGGCGTGTGTTTCCAACAGCGCGGTCAGACAAGACCATGCGAAGGTCTCGGGTACCCGGCCGATTCCTATGCACATGTAATCGCCAATGGCAACTTCCGAGATGTGTGGCTTTACCTACATAAGTAACTGTGTGAAAGTCGGAGAAACGCCGTTGGGAAGGATGAAAAAAAAAAAAAGAAACTGGTACCAAAAACGGTTCCGAGTGCGGTTCCCAGCATGCCTAACCTCACACGACAAATCGGAAATTACTGCGAGTTTGTGTGTACGTACACAAGTGGTTGCGGCGGCATTAGCATATAACCACGTAGCAATTTATTAATATTTTTTTAACACTTCTCTGCTGCGCGACTTTGAAATATCTTGACGGCAATATCCTTGAACACGTTGTTCTCCGTATTATTAGTGGAAGTTAAACATGGAAATGAAGGAAGTAATTCATACACGAATATATGTTATTAACAAAATTGACATTGTCTATATATGCATTTAATGTGTCAACTGCATGGTGGAGAGAAAAAAACAGTACGGGATGGATATTTTTGGTGCATTTTGCTTTAAATTGTGAGTCGATGGATCTACAATAATTAAGCGGCTGACGCTTACTTGGTGAACCGCTCGTGTGGATTGGTTTTATTTGCTTTTTTAATGCAGTGGGCTTCAAAAGGAGAATTCGCTAATTTTAGAGACAAAAAAGTGGAGCATTTCGATAATTTCGAATTTTTTTCGTCACAGACCAAAGCACATTTAAAAATTGTACCAAATGAAAAAATACAAGTCACGTTCAATTAACTTTCACTTTCGTAAAATTGCTTACATGTACGGCTGGTCAAAAGCAGTCCTTTCGGTCTTATTGTTTCAGTCCTTTTATGAGGAAATGTTAAATACGATTGCATGGGACATTCATTATCTATCTACCGTATGCATTCGTAGTTCACGCGGCTAACAGGTAACAAAGTCAATAGTCGAAACAAATGTGACTCGTTACATTTTATGAAGTGATGAAACATGTCAATTGCGAGTGCTAGAATTCATTTGTAATCATTATGTTTAATTATTAAGTAAATAATTCTTAAAAATTATTAAAATTAGAATTTAGAAAAAAAAATAGTTACACATATAATTACAATAATCCCAGCAGGTGGGTCGGACCACGAGTTGTAAAGACTAGTGCAGCAACAGCCGAAGTCTGTAAACCGGTATAAACTATGGCGGCATGACGAGAAGCCACTCATGAAAAAATATATGTTGGAAATGGTCAAAGACCGAAGAAACAAAACATACAACACATAAAAACGAAAAATATCTTAAAATTGAGATGAATTTTTCTGAAAGGAAGTAAAATTTCTAAGAAGCTAAGCATGGTTTCCTAGGGACAGAATACAATTTAAATATTTATGCACATGTTTAATGCGCGTAGCGAGCCAACCGCGCTTCCAAATGCCGCATTTCCACTTGCCAGACACAACGTCCAGATATACTGGGCGCGTAGCGATATTTTTCGTTAATCAGCTACTCGCGCTACCGTGCTGGCTAATGAGAATATGAAAACATCCGAGAAAAGGTGAACGATCAAATGTGTTGCGCAACCCATAATCACATTCAGTAAACGATCTTCGGTGGAAACGATGCATAATGGAGCGAGCCAAGCAAACCCCGAAAGAGCCGATCGACCCTTCAATTTGCCCAGTGAAAGAAACCTTCGGTAGCTGGGCTACAGAGCGCGTTTTGTCTAGCATAATTCGTGGCAACCTCCTGAGTCCTTGGCTCGTCTATTTGAACTTGAAAAGCGAGAGTATTTTTCAGACTTGCCACCAAGCTCTAGCTAACTATTCCAAATAATACTATCAAATCTATGGAGCGTGATTTTAAAATATTAGGACTTTCAATTTTTAACTCTAGAATCAATTAAGCAAAACGGCAAATGTTTCCACTAATGACCCATACACTACACCCCATACACTATATATTGCAACTATCTACAGTTTGAGATGAAACATTCGAATGCACCAAAGACTGCAAGCAGTAGATGATCTAATTTTTCGATTATTTCATGATTCAAATTGGTTCAAATGATTCAAAAATGTGAGCAATTAACGTTGAGGCTATCCATATTTTATTTCCTGTACCTCTTCCTATTGCTTAGACAATGTATGTGGGGAAAACATTTTTAACAATTTAATGCACCGGGATCGAATAAAGAAAAGTTCCGAGCCGGGAATCGATCCCTGGTTGTCTTTCGAAACTCTGACTGGGCTACGAAGAAAGGCGAATATGTGCATTTGATTCATTTCGAAAAATCGAGCGCAAATTGCGTTGCATTTTGAAAATTGTTTGCTTGGTTGCTTTTTATTATTATTTTTTAATACGTGCTGACGTGAAGGAAAATTTAAAGCAATGCGTTCAGGAGAGGTCGCAGCTGTAGGACAAAGGTCTCACGATGATACAGCAGCTAGCCGTTTGGATGCCTACAGGAACGACGAACAAGTGAGCCTAATTTGCATATAATCATTCACTTCCACGGTTAGGTCGTTCACCCTTCTCGCGCTCTCTCGCTTTCTCTCCATCTTTCAATCATGCAACTCAGGCCATACTCTGGCTAATGCCACCGCTCCTACAATCACATTAATATTCCTAGCGATAGGCCACGACTTACCATGGATCAGAAGCATATGTACACCAGAGGGCAGCACCAGTACATATTGCAGCGGGCCCGGCGGAAATACAGTAAATGGCAGTTTGGAAACAGAATTAAAATTGGAAAAGTTAATCAGAATATATAAATGCGTTTTTAAGTTCCTAAAAAAATCAGTAGCAAGAAACGGGACTTTTTCGTTCCGTTCCTACTCAACACTGATACCACTGAGTTGTAGATGTTACGAGCTGGGGCTGACTGGATACCCAAGGGCCCAATTGGAAGACAAAGGTTCGATCGGGAGCAAAGGCGCCATACCAATTGGACCAATGTAAAAATTTCAGAGGGCTAGTCGAGAATCACCGACCTCCCGACCGGGCCAGTCCGCCCCTGATTACGAGTACGCGATATTTAGCTGTTAAATGTGTCCCTCACAAATTGATTTAGCAACACGATGAATTAGTGAACAAAACAATAAAATTTAAAGTATTTCAAGATTCTCTCATTTTTGATAGCGCTCTCAGGAGTATTGGAGTCCTTGCAATCTGATTCCAACAAGAAATAAATAAAATAAGTATAAAAATAACAGCAAGATGTACTTTGTAGATATTCACGTTACGTTGCACGCATTGACGACAGATGAGAGCCACCTATTAACGCAAGGGCAAAACCACTGTCGTACTTAGATTGATGCCTGTACCGGCTTGACGCTAAATTGGCGCGGAGTGCTACCAATAAAAATGTGTTCTGCAATAAAAAATATTTTATAAGATGCAAAATGCAAACAAGTTTCGTGTAAATTAAAATTTAGCGAAGTATCAAATATACCGAGTTGCATTTTATTTATAAAGGGTGCGGCATGCATTTGTGAATAACGCTTCTTGAGAAAGAATACGAGTGTTGCGCAACAAACCATCAATTCAAAAAGTTTAATTTAAACTAATTGAGCTACCAGTTTCATACTTTATCGGCACCATCTAAAAAGCAATTGTAAATTCCGTGCCATTATTAATATACAGGAATTTTAATATTTATTATTATAAATTTAGCCTAATTTTGTCAGGGTAGCTCGTAAGCCGCATAATAAATTATGCGACATTTCCGAGACACTATTAGATTGGCGAAAGGGGCTGAGGAGGTGGTGCTACTACTTATGCACAAGTGTGCGAAACGTTTTACCCCAACTCTGATATAGGACATTCTGAGTATGGCGCAACCTAAAACCGTCATGGTTACATGGCATTTCCACATTAGATTGACCAAACCAGCAAGCATACAATGTATAGCATACTCCCCCGCCCACGAAAGGGTTGCACTTTGAAGTTTAGTGTTTTACCTTCAAAGTTTGTTGAGAGCATAGCGCACGTCTGGGCACCCATTGTCTGACACTGAATTCTTCTTTATTTGGGTCAAGTAAAAGTTCTGAGAATTTCGCCTTACACCCCCACCCCCGTTACATAGTGGTCCAGCAAACATCAATTGTTGATCGCAAATCGGTTCTGATGGAGAGGCCTGTAAAAGCGAAATAGTTAAATTGTTGGCAATCTTTTTTTTTAAAGTGTGTAAAATATGTGTAAATTTATTTAGTAGCACAATCTATGACACGTCGAGGGCAACTTAATGGTCGTAACCATTGCCAATTAGAAAATTGGTCATTTCCAATTTGTTGAGCGTAGTCATTGCCTGAAACAGGGCTCCTATTCTTAATTTTTTAGTTATTTCCACTGTTCACTGGACACGTTACAATACCTGTAGGAGGATCGAGGGTACTTAATTCAATACCCAAGAGGCTCAATTTATATTAAACTATGTTTTTCTTTTATTGACAATCTAATAGTTTTCACTAAAGTGAATTTCACAACAGCATATTCTATTCCTCCTTTAATCGCTTGAGTAATTCTAGAGAGCAGCTAAAGTCCGACCGGGGACGAAAGCCCTAGCGGAAGCTCTTGCTACTACCTCTACTAGCTGTACTGTTTAATATTTTTAATTAATTAAATAGTTTCTGTATTTAAAACACTCATTGTGAGCTTATCCTCGAAAGAAGACAATCGAAAAAATGCATTGAATTTAATCCACTTACTGTGGTAAATAGCGCAAAAAATTGTTAGTCATGTTACCAAAATGTTGTGCTTCAGGCAGCGCGTCACCAAAATTCACAAATCCGCTACACTGTACGGTTGCTACTTTACGTATCTAGGGCTTTCATTTCGTTGTGTGCACCTGCGAGTGTGTGTGCAGTTAGTCTTTTTTTTTAATAAGATTGAAGAATAAACGGCATTGGCAAGCCAGTCTATGTGGAGCCGGCAGCAGGGCGCGATCACTGTGTGTAGTGTGCTATATTGACCTGGATTCCCGCATTCATTTTTATTCGGCACGCTCGCTCGCCACGTCGATGATCTATTTTTCGTGCCTTTTTCTTGACGCGTGCATGCTTTTTTGTATAGTACTCTGTATATTGTGGGGGAGGACGCATACGTCTTGTTTGGTCGGACGGATCGAGTCTCTTAAAACTTATCGCGCGCGTTCAACCTACATAAACGGCTGGACTCC
>JAUJYS010001218.1:0-18226 GCA_033995665.1 Melogona broelemanni | reverse complement strand
CGCTACGGTGATTTAAAAAAAAAAAAAAACTCCCCTTTGGGGGTGGACGGAGGTTTTCGCCCAGGACCCCCCCCCCCCAAAAAAAAACAAAACATACCCGACTGCCCCTCTCCTCCCCAAAATTTTTTTTTTTTATTATGGACATGGAAATTCAGGGAAAGTCGGTCCCCCAGTGGTTCGGTGGATATGGTCACAGTCCACTGATTGGATGGTCTCGGGTTCGATTACTGGCGCAGGCTTTCGTTTATTCGATCCTGAGGTACAGGAAACGATTTCGAAACTAAATTGAATTTTATTTTCGTGAATTTCTTTGTGGACATGTGTTTTCTCAAAATTAGTTTAAATTTAAAGAAAACTTTCGCTCTGAGCGCGTTTTTTCTGTACCATTTCCATCAGTAGGTGGTTTTTTCAAAGTTCGGGTGGTGCGCACGTATTATTTTTTTTTAATTCGGGTGCTGCGCACGCAATTTTCTTACCTATTGATGTTTCCTGTTTTAAAAAATCGAGTGCTGCGCACCATTTTCCTTTGTGACTTAAAATATATGGCAACTGTAATTTGATCTAAAAAAAAAGTCAGGGAAAATTTTGATTTTGGTCATTGAAATGAATTTTTGGTTTTTTAGCTTTTTTATTGGAAAATCGATAATCGATAAAAGTTGATTAAAGTCTGATAATTTTCTAAACATGGTTGATTTTGAACATCGAATCATCGAACATCGAATACCCAAATGTTTCAAAGACGCGCTACAAAATGCCATTCGAATAGGCCCAATGCTCATGTTGTCACCTCTCAGCCGTGTTGGTGTTAAATTGGATAGCAGCCGTGCCTTACAATTTGCGACTTTCTGGGGGAGCTTTTCGTACAACCCATTGTAAGCGCGCGATCGTATAGGGTTTCACATAAGTGCTGCGGACCTTATTTTGATTGGCGCACGATTTCGAATCGATCCAAAGCTAAATTTGAGACTGATAATTTTTAAACAAATCTCCTAGAGCTCTGAAGCCATAAAATTGTAGAAATTAACTGAATCTTAAATTGTTTCATATTAATTTTGTATTTATTTTATTTTATTGGGTTATTTAACGGCCAAATGGGAGATTAGTGAAGTACCCGATAAAAATAAATTCTAAGATCAACGATAAACTCAGGACAGACTAGGGGTTCTTTTGATTTTTTATACTTAACGACTTTTTTTGCTGTATATTGATCTGCTTCACGGGCGATGTTAAGGTCAACGCTTGTGGTCATTCGTGGTAGATTTGTATTCAATTTTCGTAAGAAATCAATTGTACTTGATAATGTTTAAACCTTTCCCTTCTTCGTCAAAATAATGTTTTCCGAATTCGTAAAAATCTGGCTGACTTAAGAAATCCTTGAGAAGGTAGCTTCCTTAGTTCCGTGTACATGAATATTTTTTATTTTGTGTTTCATATTGTTTTTGTGACTGGTGCATCTATCTTATCACTCTGTTTCCAAAGCTGCTTGAAAATCTACCCCCAAAAAATACGATTTATATCTGACATTCGATTCACCCATAATGTCATGTGGGTATTTTCGCTAAACAAAACAGCCCCCATACTTCGCATAAGCTGAATCCAGTCGTTCTACTTGCAAATATTGTTGACACGTGAATACAAAATTCACGTGGGGCTCTTGACAAACACTCGGTGTGTCATTATGCACGTGCTGTGCAGCACACGTAGCTGTGGGCACGTGCCTTTGGTTGGGAAAAATCTAAATTCGGTTGTCTCTTTAGGGCGAACACAAACTTGTATTTGTTTCTCAATAAATTTATTAAATCGGCTGCGGTGACTATCTCTCCATTTGGATACATGAAGGTTACGAAAAAAAAACACCTTATTTTTCTCCTAGCGCTGTAACCGTCGCCGTAGCCATTTGGATAGAAAGAAGCGATTTTATTTTTAGCCTATCATGCGAATTTATTCTGTCACCGTCGATTCACCAGTCCTGTCCATCACTATTTCCAAAGCGACGGCTGTACCACGTACATGTAGGTGTCTACAAGGTGTGACAATAAAGTTCCGGGAACGAGTGTATATATTTAGATATTGATCGGGTTTAGCATTATGGCAATATGTGAGAAAATATGGGATTGTTCTGTTTCTTCTTCCTTTCCCCCTAGGGGGTGACCTTGTCATTTGAAATTTGGCCTAGTCTAGGCTTTTTCTGACCTAGGTAAGGATCATTAACATGCACCTGACAACCTACAGGCACGGCTCTCACGATTTTTCTTCCATTCTGAAGGAAGGTACCAATTTTTCTCGCCCGAAAATTCTTGAGGTATCGGCGGGATCCGAAAGGCGATCACTTGCGTAGTAGGCGAGAACGCTCACCACTACACCACCAAGACCTTTTGCCCAATTTGAAACAAAACTTGATACTCCATTTTGGATCAAGGACATGCGCTACTCGTTCTTGTGTGTAGCTGTCTGTTCGTTACTAGCAGACGATTGACCTGCAGGGACAACATTAGGAAACACATCAATCAACAAAAGGCTTAATGCCGCATCCTCTGATATCCTTAACAATGGCAGATAAGACTCATTCACCGAATTTCATTGTCACACCTTGTGTAATGTACATGTCTATTCGGTGAGATATTGTGCACATATCCCCCAGCTATTTAGACATGGATCCATTATTTGTGAAAGGTTACACGGCCATATGTTCTTTATCGAAGGAGCAAGGAAACTTATTTTTTCCCATCTTCTTTCTCGTAGTTTGTTAGACGTCTCTCTGTGTATTCCTGATTGATTTTTTTATCTTTGTTCATCACTCTGGTAGTACCAATCCCGAATCTCTTTGTCTATTATGCGGTGTTGATACAAGGTATTATTTCGAAAATGAATATCAACAAAAGGATTTGAACTACTGCGATGATTCTGCTTTCATTCGCAATCTTTGTTCACTCTTTTTTTTCTTTCTGTTTTTGTTTCTATATTTGATGTGAAATTAAATGGAAATGGTCTATATTTTATTATGTTAGCTAATTTGTGCGTGCATTTTCAATTGTTATTATTTAATATAATTTGTTTATACATATTCATTTTTAATTGTGTTGGTTAATTTGCTCGTTTATTTTCCTTTTTGATTATGTCAGTTAATTTGCTGCTAAATATTAATTTATTATTATGTTATTTAATTTTTAAATAAATATGCTATTTAATTGAGTACAATTATAGAACGTCGTCGATTAATTCTTCCTTTGGATGTTTTTTTGATATTTTTTATTGACTTTTACAACGGTGTGTTATTTTTATTATTTATATACTTTCAACATCAGAGACGTAATTTAAATGTCATTACGCTCGAGTCTTAGCACTGAATCATCCCCATTTAATTATTCCGTCATGTCACAGAAGACAAGAATCATGACAAAGTTCGCGGTATACATTTCCATTCACTTTTTACGTTCGCCTCAAAACATGGCCAGATCGCATTTCTTCACGTGCTGGTACGACAAACGGCTCAGACGCCCCGCTGTGGCCATTTTGTTTGGCGTTTCCGTGTTTTCTCTCTGTTGGAAGATGTGAGCTCGTGCTCGCTGCTTCCGTTGTTCACGTGCGCTCAGCGCGCCAATCCCACAATGGGACAGCTGCCACGTCACAGATAGACCGTTGCCACCACCGTTGGATAGAGGAGTTGAACAAAATAATAGAAACATACCTGTTTGTGCACCTTATTTGAGTTGTTTCCATTATTTTATCCAACCCCTGTAGGTTACCTATTGGGGTCGGGGCGCATGTGCCAGGTCGCGATTGGCGACTGCGCATGCGCATAAATGGAGAGGACATATTTCAGGAGGTGGCATCGGTCTATCTTGATGACGTACTTTGAATGCCAGTCTCACATTTGCTAGCGAATAGGTATTTCGGGTCGGTGTTCTTTATTAACTGATTTGCAAATTCGTGGTTTGAAAACGGTTGCAGGGGTTGTAATAAGATTAAGACATCAAAACAGTTGGAAATAAAACGATTAGAAATAAACGATGGTGGTGTAAAAAAATACACGTCGAGACAGATGAATAATGAAATGAAAAATACTGATTAAAATAAACGCAATCAATAAAATAATAGACTCGATTTTACTGATTTTATGTATTTTGATTAGTATTTTTCATTTGATTCAAAATAAGAAAATATACTTTATGTTCTCGGGATATTCAATTTTTACCACTTATTTTTATGTTCCGTAAATTCACTGAATCACCTTTTTTAGGGAATGTTAATTTTTTTTTTGACACTCAGGAGCATCTTAACTTTTTTCCGCTCTAGTACAACGTTTTGCCTTTCGATCCACAGTGAATATCACTACTTAGGCAAATACAGGGTTCGTACTGACCTGGAAAGTCAGGAAAAATCGTACAAAGTTTGGAAAACGTCCAAAGTTTGAAGGAAAAATGGCAACTGCAACTTGATTGAAATTATTGATTTTGGTCAGGGTAAATCAGAAAAATGAATTTTCAGTTTTCAATACGCACCCTGAAATATCAATTTTGCATTATTTTATACAAGGATTGATGATTAAGATTGGTATTAATGACATTTTCTAAATAATATTCCACTTAATATACTAACACTTAATATTCCACTAATACAATATCCACAAATAATGCATGCGTTTACCCAGAACCTTCGCCATGATCTCTTATATCTTTGTGATCGCATTATATAAATGGTCAACCGTCTCTCCTCTATCCGAAAACCATCTCACGTGATGTCTATCCAGACACGTGAAACCCATAACGAGGCTGACATGTACCAAATAGATTTGTTCGCTAGCCTTGGTAACCGGGGTCGAGAGAAATTCGACGTACCGTAATCCCCTCGAGAGATCTAGTAAACAAACTGTATCGAGAAGCTCCATTATCTGTACGCACGTGCACTCTGATTGACCATCGATGCTCTCGTATCGATCCCCAAAAATATCGATCTTTCTATACCAGAAAATAATTTGAAAAAAAAAAAATTGACGTAAACCTTGCACGATATAATGTTCATCTCAGCTAAAATCCACAGTATGTACGTGTAGGAACACAAAAATAAAAATGAGGTGTACTTGTACATTATTATTAGTCTAACCGAGAAGAGTCCACGTGCGTTTGTGAGTTCGCTGCTTGCCAAGATTTCTCACGTGATCAAATTGGTTGCATTCTGGAAAGTGAGGATTCATTTTTTTCTCTCGAACGATAGAAGCAGTTTATTTTTCTGTCGTCTAAAGATAAAAGCAGCATATTTCTTTGTTGGATGGTCCCTCGCAATTTTGCCACTGACAAAATATGTACCGGGTTTGTAATATATTTTTCGGATGACCGACGCGCCCCTCCCCACCCCCCCTTCCTTTATCGTCGCATCAGCTTATGTGATTATATCGACTCGGGCGAGGGACCTTGGACTAAATCCTATTTTATCTTCGGCGAAAACGGTAACGTGCCTGTCTGGCTGCAGTTTTGCGGAAAAAAATGGACCCAACTGGCTGAATGAACATGTTGTCGGGATTCTTTTTTTAAAGCTCAAATTCTGGTGGGGGATTTTTTTAACGTTTTCGTTTATGCCGTTTATCCGATTTTACTTAGTCTTGACTTTGGCAGGGTCGATTGTGATTCAGTTTTTAATTGTTTCATGGGCAGAGAAACAATTGCAGGGTTCATACTGACCTGGAAAGTCAGGGAAATGGATTTTTAGTTTTCAGTATGAACCCTAATGAAAATATGACCTGAGTGGTAAATGTCCACTTTACCCTAATGAGCGACCAGAAAATACGGTATCGACTGGGGAGCGTTGGGAAACTGGCTTGCCTAAAAAAATATACCATGAAGTGACTAATCAGGTGAGACTGAATATCGCTACGCGCCCCACTCGATACCGTATTTTCAGGTCGCTCGTTAGGGCAAACTGGACATTAGTCGACTGAGTATACCTTAGATTATATTTTGATATTTTCGATTGTTGAGGGATGTTTCTTTCAGTTCCTTAGATTCTATTGAGTGGAGCCATAAAAGGGTGTTTTGATATTACTCGAGTGCGAATACTCTATTTGGGCCACACTTGCATATAGTGCCAAGCGCAGTTTGCCGACCACTTCGCTATGAGTTTTAACAAGAAGCCGTCAATGGGTTTAACCGCAGTGTAAAACAATAAATGCGAAGCAACTGCAATGCGCATCCCTTCCAAACGAATTTGTGCTCGCCATTTGACTACGACTGAAGTCTTTCTATGCATTATTAATCGTCAATTTTAAAGGAAATACAAACGAGCTATTGGACGGAATCGCTATAAAGTGCGTATTACACTGGTAATGAAGGCGACTTCATTTCAGTTGTTTGAGATAGCTTAATTATCTAGCTTCAATGTTGAAGTCTGGTGATTTTCTTCATGATGATCTTTCAATTTGATTATTTTAATGTTGATTTTTTTTAGGGGGTTGATTTTTGGCCCCTGGCGGTGCAGTTGCACTGTTGGAGGGGCTCATTTCCAGTGTTGGGTTCGTTCGTTTTGAAAAGGAATCAGATTCAGTTCCCGTTCCCAGGTCCCCTCAAAAATGAAAAGGAATCTATGCGTTCCTAAGTGTCTCAAAAAAGAGACCAATTCCTAAGAACGGAACTTTTTCGATCCGTTCCAACCCAAAAATGTGCATTTCCACCTGTGATCGAATAAACAAGAGTCCATCCCGGGAATCGAACCCTTAATCAACCCGCCACAAGTCGATCGCTTGATCGAATGACCTACGGCCAGTCACAACTGGTATTTGTGTTACGCCATCAGCACGGGATTTAAATATAAAAAATGGGCATCGAAAGAAAATTGAAATAACAGAAAAAAGGTGTGCAAATTCGGTCACCTTTATTCAAGTCACCCCAACTTTCAGTGCAGATAAATCCCAATACCGGCTTCGTGCAGTCGAGAGATGACCGTAATTTGGACCTGCGTTCATACCCACCACGCACGTGCTGCCTCAAAAACCACCGTCAGCTATTCCACTACCCCCGCGCGCGCACCTCCTATCGGACGAGCTTGCATTGCCCGACGCGACCCACCGACACTGCTCGCCGATCGTTACCATAGCAACCCCCCGTCTCTCATCTCATCGTGAAAAATCTCGCCACCGCGTCGCCACCATCGCTCCAAACGCGCACGCGCCACCGGCAGAAGCCAAAGCACTGTTAGTCGAACAGAGACCAATCGGAGAGGAGGGCACATTGCCAGCACGTGCCAGTGGTTTCTCGTGCCGGTGCACGTGAAACGAAAGAACGAAGAACGCCTACCAGTGATTTTTCTCGTGCGACGCCGGTGTGCACGTGAAACCGAAAGAACGAAGGACGTTCACACACACACAAACGGAACTGATTAACTCTGTTAAATTGACAAACGATCTTGGGTTTGTTTCGACCATGGAAATTCGACTCGATTGAAACAGTCGATGTGAAAATGTCATCGATATCGGCTATTATGGAGTACGTCGGCGACTGATAATTACTGTTTCCCTTTACCACGGTGATTCCCCCAACTGACGTCATCAAACCGGCGTTCACCGATTGACAGGATTTCGAAAAATGGAGGTTTTCATTCAAACCCAAATACAGTGATTACCCAATCGCTTACGGGAAATTTTGGATGTGAATCGTGCAGGTCGAAATCGGAAATCTCCGATACAGGCCTGCCCGCGTTAACGAACCCGAATTTAATACGCCCACCACATTCACTAATTAATATATCCACCAGTCAATATAGAGCACGTCATTATCGTTCCATATATTCAAACGACAAATATTTGTGAACGGGCGGAATATAATCTTTGGTCACGATATACGGTTTGACCCTTCAGTGCGGTGCTGTCAACATCCCCCCTCATTAACGGATGCTTCTATAGAATAAACAACCACACAAATGAGTTTCGTTTTTCCTGTTTTGGGCCATTATGCGTATTCCATGCTCGTTGGAGTGTTGACATAGCTCGACATAGCCCCGAGGGGTCCCTCATTTAGATCCCATTTCCCCACGAAATTGTTTCATTCTGGTTCCGGGGCGATATGTGGTGGATTAGAGGTATACACCTGCTGTGGGCGTTTGAATAGTTGCACGTAAAACATACCCGGCACGTGAGTTCGCCGTTCCCTGCGTTCGGTTTTGGTTCGCTACAGCCCTTGTGACTGATGTCAGCGAAAGAAATATTACTCCACCACAATCTTGAAAGAACGTCTCGAAATAAATTTGTGGGCGCTCAAATAGTTGCACGTGAAACATATATTGCACGTGAGTTCACCACGGCCAGTGTGATTAGTCCGCGACCGAAATATTTCTCCACTACAGTCTTGGAATCACAACGTCTTGGAAGAACGTCTTTGAAGAAATTTGTATTGCACATCGGAAAAACGACTTGATTTTTGTAAAATCCGCTCAACGTTCCAGTTTGTTCTCCACGCGCTACAACCAGTATTACGGTGAAACAGATTCACGTGCTAAAAATTTCCTGCACGTGATTTGAGCACCATCTTTCATATCTCGCTCCGCCGTTGCAGTTGTTGCACGTGAAAATATTCGACCACCATTTCCAGTTGATAACAAAAATTTCCTCACGTGACTCGAAACACAGCCGTTTTTAACGGTTCCTCTTCACGTGATCCAAATCACGCGAAATTCAAAATCCTGCACGTGACTCCAGCCAGTATGTATATTGGCACCTTCTTCACGTGAAAATCACCAGCGTTACTATTGGTTCCTCATCACGAGATCGCCTCATGTGAATCCGAACGGCCATTTAAAAAAAAAAAAAAAAAACCGGCGCTTTCGAACGTTCGACCATGATGGACACCAGCCCCGGTTCGCTGGACTCTGCCAGCGAGGAGAACCACGGCACCAACGTGTTCCGTATCCCCGTCTACGACGCCGACCTGCTCAAGCACTCCCTCCAACAAGTGCAGGAACAGCAACAGCACCAGCAAGGGGGAGGCGGTGGTGGATCGCCCGGCAGCGAGGCCTGTCAGCAGCAGCAGTTGTTGATGCAGCATCATCACCACCATCGGCACTCCATGCATCATCACCGGCATCGCCAATCGCGGTATGGATTCCTCAAGCATCGGGTTAACGGGCGCGTCAACGTGGGGCAGTCGGTCATCAGTATCTGTCGTCGGTGCGTTCACTACTTGGTGGAGGCGTGGACCGGGGTTAGGTCCGATAAAGGTAGGATGACCTCTCTCAACTTTCATCTCGATGTACGATCAAAAATATACGGTCGTCGTAGCTCAGTGGTAGAAAATTCCAGCTCGATGATGGCAGTATTTTTTATATTCAATTTGATGACTGACATTTAGTAGTGCATTGTCATGCAAAAAGAAAATAGAAAATGCAAAAGCAAAACATCCTGCTTCTGGGCCCTTACCATCTGGGATTCCATTTTTTTTTTTTTTTAACTGAATGACTCTCGTCGAAAATTTAAAGACACCACAGACCACAAGCGTCGCCTTAACTCGCCTTAATGTTTGTGGTGCCCAGCCAACCCAACGTCGTTTTATCCTCGGTGCGCCCCGAACACACACAATTGATGTTAAGACGATGCTTGTGATCGGTTGTGTCTTTAAATTTTCTACGTTTAAACCAACAACGATTGAAATTCTGTATTCTGTAGAAAGGTGCATTATTCACCTCCAAAAAATCAGGTATGTTGGATGAAGATTAACTATCATAACAATTACAGCACAATTGTATAGCACTACTTATGGACCCTCGAAAAAAATGTATTCTTAATCAAATAAATGCATTTAAAAATAAAAATAAATAATTGTTTGAAATTACAGGAGATATTAATTTTTCTTCCAATAACTCGGATTACTTTTTACAGCGACAAGACTTCACTCTTTAACCGTTAAAGATTTTGATTATTGGTTGCTGAAATAAAACAATTTGCCTGGAAGAAGTTATAATGATAGTTGTTAAATTATGATTTCCAGGCAATGTTTGCAATGTAAGCAATGTTAAAAATTGAAGGTTAGTAAATAAATAGTAGGTTAGAAAGGTCATATGGGATGTTTTTTGCGCAGTATTTCACTACGCTACTAGTCGCCGCGACTGCACGCGCAGCGCGCAAATTACATCATCAGTACAGCGAACAGGGTGACTCACCACGACGTCATCGCTCGTCGCTCGCCGCTCGCCGCGCAAGTCGAATTGAACATGTTCAATTCTACTCGCCAGGAGCCAGCGACTACTGACGAAAACAAAAACGGCTCAATGAACCGACACTCGGTTCTCTGTACTGATGCTGTGATTTACATGCTGCGCGTGCAGTCGCAGCGACTAGTAGCGTTGTGAAATACTGGCTTTACTGGAAAGTAACGTTTTTTCATTGGAGCCTTCGAAGGTGTTCGACATTGGCGCGCGTTTACGTTCGAGGCTTACGCTTTTAGTAGGAGTGTTCATAGGCGGAACACCTTATACCGTATTTTTATGCGCGCCTCGGTTCAAAGTCTTTCCAAATTAAAAAAAAGAGCTCTGACCTCTGTTTAGTTTGCCAAGCTGCCAATCATCGAAACTTTTTTGTAATCCTCTAGAGGAGATGTCATTTTTTGCTGCTAGTGGTTCTATAGCCGGTCTATCTAGCTGACGCTCTATTGATTAACTTATTTTCTATGGCGAATGGCATGTTCGCATGCCTGATCAATAGAGAAAGAGCTTTTATGTGTCAATTTTATCGAGTGCATGTACGAGTACATGTGTACTGTGGTGTGATTGAAAACTTGATTTTTTGGCCTTAATGGCATCAGCCACCAGCGCTCATTTAATTGCACATGTTTACGAGACCGTGCTTCGAATTTGTCGGTATTGCAACCGACTGCGGTGCGGCAAGCCCGGCTCGATTCCCGACGCGGGCTCTCGTTTATTAGATTTTGGGGTGGTGGTGAAAATGCGCCCCTCAGATATTTGCTCGACCCATTTGCTCTCAAATGTAGATACGAATTTTTTATTTACCTTGTATTTAATTTCATTTTTTTTTTTTTTCGAAAATAAATATTTTCTAAAATTTGTAAATAATTTACAAAAGCTGTAAAACAAAATCAGAATTTTTGATCTAGGGAAAAACAATTGAAATTGGACACGTGTCTTTTTCGGCAAAAAACAAATTTTCGTTGACCATACTATCGGGACACCGGTGTTCTTGGCCCCTGGTGAAACCCTTCCCCCAAAAAAAAATAAAAAAATTATTTAAACTGGCAGCCCGTATTTCAAATCAATTTTAATTCAAACATACGAGATATATTATTTTAAATGTTGTTTTTTGCTTCAATGATTCGACCAAACAAACTAAATGCATCTTTTTACCATCAAGAGAACTAGTTTCTAAGATCGACGGACTCTGCTTGTGAAAGGGCTAAGCAATACGAGGTATAAAAAAATGACATTCGCTCCAGCGACTAGAAATTAAAAAATAATAATTGTTAAAATGGATTTTGTGCTAAAAATTAATAAATGTTAAAAGAAAATAAATAAATATGTGTTAAAAGGGAATAGATAAATAACGAATGAGTTGAATGGAAATAAATAATTATGATTTAAAGGACAAACTATATTCGTTGGAGCCGATTTAAGAACAATATAATGAGTCTCATTATATTATATTCGTTGGATTCGTTGGTCATTTGTCATACTCGTGTATACCCTATAGACTCCAAACCGGGACAAGATATTTCCAAGATACGCTCCGAAACGTCACTTTAAGTATGACAGATAAAATATTCCAATTTTGACTCTTGAACCAACACGTTTTCACTACGACGATGTTTTTTTTCCTCTAGAGAGCGACCGTAAATGACTGGAGATGGTTGTAGCTCCCGCTATTTTGTATTCATGTTTGTATAAATAGCAAGAGGTTACATAGGCCTTGTACCTGTTATTTATATTTACCCAGTACTGGCTCACGCAACGCAACACAACGCAATGAAATATTGATATACAGGGTGCTAGGCTGTACGTCGTAAATATAAAATGACACTTGAGAGTATTTAGAGTAATTACAAACGTATAGGTATACATATGCAGTGCAACAATGTTCCAGTGAATGAATATGCACGAAACACAAAAAAGACGAGGTGTACATAAGGGGAAATCGCTGAACCGGAACGAGATTGCAATGGTATTAGCAAAATGTTGAATGCACGTTAATTTGAAGGACAAAACGTGATAGTTATATTTCTTGGGACAATGATTAAAATAATAATGAATGTTTAAGAAATGGTATGGTGACGCCACGGTACGGCAAAAAAACGATTTAAATGTTTTATTTTTGCCGTACCGTGGCGTCACCTTACCATTTCTTGAATATTCAAATATTATTTAAATTTGTGTCCCAAGAAATGTAACCATCACCTTTTGTCCTTCAAATTAATGTGCTTTTAACATTTTGTAAATACCATTGCAATCTCGTTCATCTTCATCGTTTCGGTTCGGCGATTCCTCCTTATGTGTGCACCTCGTCTTTTTTGTGTTTCGTGCTCATTAACATTCGATTTCGTTTTTTTTTTTTTTTAATGAAAATCGATTTTCTTTCAAATGGCTTTTGTACCCAAAAACGAAATCCGCTGAAACGATAGGCGGTTGTGTTTCAATACCATCGCGCTGGCTTGTTGCATCCCAACAGGTGAATTGATTCTCAATTGATCAGGGGAGTTGGCTCGCGAAAAAAATGTTAACTGGCAATCCCGTTCGTGCCCTCGCGTATGCTCCATGTATTGCTTTCATTCCGAGTGTCAAAGTGTTCAAATCAATCGTGCGAAGCTTTAGGTTCATGAGCGCGCCGACGTTGGAGATTCAGAATAGCAACTCATCATCATTGAGAATTGAGACACACGTGTATGCATTTATTGACGAAGTATTCCGCACGCCTGAATGTTTTTCTTTGATAAAGTCGAGTTTTATACTTTTTCTCATTAGTTGAAACAAATATATTCGATTTAATTATGCCGAAGCGATTAAAATTACAGGAAAATGGTGCTGGAGATATTCAAGTAATAGTTGATTTATTTATGCAGTTATACAATTCTGATAATTTTTTTAACGCATAAAGTTGCTGTAAAGTGATGCCACTCGTTGTTTCATATGGTTGTAAGCATTTTATACGTAAGTAAAATTTTCGTTGCACCTTGTCAGGTGGCAGTGAAATAAATACGCGTGTTATTCCAGTGTGTTTATACGATAATCGGATTAAATCTTGATATTTTAATTAAGTCTATATTTTAATAAGTGGATCATTCAACAAATGGAGATTACTGTTAACGCCATCTAGCGATCAGAAAGCCAACTTTTTTCTCATCTCGAATGTCTTCCACTGCTCATATGTGAAATGGTATCAATGGGCACGCGCAGTTTCAAGGGAATTGCATTCTATTCGTGGTACAAGTATATGCGCGGCTAAGGCGGGCAGCAATGCACACAATCTAAATGATTTCGGCAAAGAAAAATGGGGAACAGAAATGAAAAAAGTCTTTCGAGCGTTAAGGAGATGTCCGCGTTTTGAATGCCAAAAGAAGCGTGCAACACTCTATCCCCAGTGTACGCGCTTTCGAGTTATTCGAGCAACGATATAAAAAAAATTGAGCAGCTGCACTACGAGCACCACGCTGATAAAAAATACTTTATGGTGCACAAATGAAAAATACGTACGTATATAGACGTAAAAATGTACTAGATAAAAAACCTGTCCATTGAATGTCGCCGATCTAAATGATTTATGTTGAATAGTGCATGTGCAGTACATGCATTCAGATTATTACTGTAGCTGCTCAGCTCTATAGTTTTACATTTCGTTGGTGCAAGTTCAAAAAACATCCAACGTAACAATTGAGCTACTAAAGAAAAGATTCACGTAGATGTTTGAGTCGTGTTGGCTCCCAATGAAAGAGTATCAACAACACTGGATTTTTTTTTCTCTGACGCTTCTCCATCCCTGCTTGAAAAAAACCTTCAGTATTTCCAAGTAAACATTCTTTGTCACGGGGTAAAAACAAAATATATACACACGGTATGCCAGCAGCCATTATAACTGAATATCTGATGGTGGTGGCCTCGTAATGCTGGCGAGATGTGAAAAGATAAATAAACATATACAGTGGGGAGAAAATACATTAAGTTTTTTATATGGAAAAATTTTCGTCGTAGTGAAAAACACTACAGTATATTCTGTACCCCTTGTGTGCTTAGCAGTATGTTAGGGGCACGTTTTCGCCAGTACCCCAATATCGAATACAAAATACTCAGAAAACGAGAGCACGCGCCGGGAATCGAACCTGGGACCGCCTACATCGCAGTCGGTTGCAAGACCGTTTGGGCAACACGGATCGTGCAATATCGGAAATATCGTTATTCGATTAGATAGCAAATAATTAGTTAGCAAGTTATATCACAACAACAATGCAACTACCCAATGTTATTCCATATGTACTCAAGCAGGTTAGTTAACTCAGTTAACTCAGCCAGTTTTTTTTTTTTTTTTAAATTCTAGTAGATACCCTGAAAGAGAGGAGAAATACTTGTTGCATTTAAATGTGTATTTTATAACTAATAATTCACATTGTTTATTTAATTTTGTATCTTTAATTAAATTTTGTGTCTTTAATTTAATTTTGTATATTTAATTTAAATATGCGTCTTTAATTTAATTTTGTATATTTAATTTAAATATGCGTCTTTAATTTAATTTTCTATCTTTAATTTAATTTTTTGTCTCTTGTGTAATTTGAATTTCAAATGTAATTCATAATCGATCAAATGTAAAGTAAAACGAAAAGTAAATCTGTGTTCAAAATTGCGCCCTCGCTGGCCTCGCAGTGTACGCGGCCGCATAGTTGTAGCGGTCTCCTGACAATCTGTCAAAGTCAGCGCCTGTAGCTACAGTCTATCTTACTGTAAGTGACCAACCGCTAATCGCATGATCCACCACCATCACTGACTAGTTTGAGGCGATCGCTGGATACCCAGCCACCTGCGCCTTATTTCATTGAACGCTACATTTCCACCTGCTTCTATTCGTACGAAAGACTCATCGAGCTTCCGAAATTTCAACGACGCTCGCTGTTCCGTGCTGTTAACTTCGTTCCATGCGAAGCGAGAGGAAGCGTAGCGTTACTAAATATACTCTATATTGAATATAAAGTGAATAGCTAGGTACCCGAATGTAATTTGCACTCACAATTAATTATCTTTTGTGGAAAAAATAATTAGTAACGCAGCACTGGCAAAAGCTGAGCAGCGTGGCATTGTGCAACGATAAATAAGATTTATCGGTCGGGTCAAAAATTGCCTGTTGGCTATTTTCGAAAACAGGCAAACTGAAACCTGCCTGCATGGGGTGGTGAATCTCCAAACCCATCAATGGATGACCACCTGGCCAGGATAACAGTTACAAAAAAAATAAGTGATAACATGCTGCCAGCCAGAAATGGCTGAAATCAAATTTCTATGTAATGGCCCATAAGGAAATTTTCTTTGCAAAGCTGCTCCTGTGTCCTCAGAGACACTGTCCTGGACAGATCTAATGATAACTTGTACTGTGATCATATGTGCATGATCACAGTAATGAGCAGCATATATGAATCAGCAATGGCATTGCATTTTGTAATGCCTATACAATACTATATCTCCAAAGTGTCGGTATATGACCCTCTGGGTGGGCAATATACTGGCACCTCACCAACCTCTATAATTCAAATTTCCCTATTTATCTATCAATATCCTCGGTGCGCGCTGAGTAGACTCTATCGTTGTGTCGTTAGTGTCTTTAAACTTTCTTTGCTTTATCTATATACTTATTTATCTTATTTTTAATATCCAATTTTTTTTTTCTTCTCATCCTCGTCTTGTTTTTCTCTAAGCCAAAACACCTCACCATGATCTACAACAACAAAAAAAAACCGCTGTTAAGCTTCAGCACACGCTCACCCACATAGGCGAAAATAGATCATCGCTGGTGCTGTGCTATCTGTCCTTCCCCAATAGGTATCAACTCTTGCCCAACTTTTTTATTTACTGAAAATTAATGAACGATTAAGTATTGTGGTTTTCCTTTAAATTTAATTTTGAGCCAACTGTACCGCAATTTACTTCCTGGAATTCGGTGCATACCAATGCGCTCTATAGTGAACGGCAGGACGGATAGAATTACGTTTTAAGAGCTTTACTTTTTTTTTGCCTAGCTGTCCCTAACAGCTAATGATGCTAGTTCCAACGAGTAGATCCCATTATACGTCCAGTAATTCATCCAACGCGTCGAGCTCGAGCTACATTTTTGCAACAATTGGGTTTTTTTTTAGTACACAACTGCGTGACATCCGTAAATTAGATAAAAATGCCATTGGTATATTCATCTAACACGCCGAGCCGTGAGCCACTTTTTTTTATTTCAACTGTTGTTTTTATTATTATTATTTCTCGGTACACTACGTCGTGGCATCCCATAAATTAGACGAAATGCGATTGATATAAAAGTGGCCATTGTCCAGAAAGTGGAACCCGCGTTATAAAAAAAAATCAGCGTCAGAGTGAGTATACTAAATTAAAAAATAAGCTCACTAGTAAGAAATAAAATAGATAAATAAAAAAATACTTGTTGGAGATTTCTTTTAGCATTTTTTAAAACAATTTTATTATTATTATTTCCTGGTATATTATAGTTTGGCATCCGTAAATTAGACGAAATGTCCAATGATGATAAAAGTGACATTGGCCAGAAAGCGGGAAAGAACGTTAAATTGTGACTGTTGTAAAACTGCCAAATGTGTTATCTCATGACAGATACTAGTATTAAGTATATTAAAGAAAGGTTTTTTTTTAGTCTGTCATTTGATTATTATCGACGATGAATTTATAGTTATGTGAGACGACACAGACGGAGCATTCATTGTCATCCATTATACGACACTTTTTATTTCGTAGGCTGCTCGGGTGTTTGCTGTGATCGTTAATCTCACGAGGAAGGATTGTCTCAACGGAAAAGAAACTAATAAATAATGGTTACGAGTCAGCCTCAACCGGAAATAAGATGCACCCGAATAGTGGTACACGGATATCGATAGTGATAGTGGTATACATGTACATGTATGTACACTTTAACATTGTGCCTATGCTTTACAGAACGGTTTTCAAAGTAACTTGAATGAAAGTCGTAGGGAGGCATGCGGAAGCTATGCGGGCATGTATAGCCGGGGGGAGCTTCTGTATAGCCGGGGGGAGCTTCTGTATAGCCGTGTTACATCTGGTTTTAACGCCCATAATCTGAGTTACACATGCCCTTCGATTCTGATAAAGAAATAGAAACATTCTCTACCCATCGCGCTAAAGTTAGTGGCGCCATCTCGTGATTTTTAGGCATAGGATCGTCACTGTTGTATCGCCACTAGCGGCTACAATCTGAACACACATTTTGATTTGTGGTGAGAAAAAAATTGTGCGGTGAGATTTTCTTTTTTGTCGATCACTAGTGCATATCGCTACATGAGATTCGGTACCCCTGGTGCTTATATGGTAATATGTAAGGGGTGCATTTTCAATAATACTTCGGGATCGAATAAACGAGAACCCGAGCCGGCCGGAATTTAACTCGAAACCGCAGAACAGCAGCCGGTTCAATTTCCGGCAGAGACTTTCGAATATTCTCGGGCTAGAGAAATTGGTACACAAACCTTCCTTCGAAATGGAATCAAAGGACGCGGGATCCGCATCTGTGCGTTGTCAGGGACACGTTGAAAATCCCTAAATAGGTCAAAAGTCTAGGCTAGGTCAAATTATTAGGTCTGGGAGATATGGTATGTACTGTTTATAAATTAGGCTTACCAACGTATTCATCTTAAAGTCCTCCCCCACCCCCAGGACGCAATCTGATAATTTGCAATTAAACAAAATCTAAGCTTTTCACTTAGGTGGGGATCTTTAACAGGTATCTGACAACTTACAGGATCAGGTCACATGGTTTTGGTTCCATTTTGAAGAAAGGTTCGAATTTTTCACGCTAAGAAAATTCGGGAAATTTTGGCTTGGAATCGAACCCGCAATCATGGGCTAAGTATAAGAACGCTTTCCACGATACCTCCATATTAAGAGAGCTGTAAATATGATAGTAAAGTAGCATAATAGTAATAATCGGGCCCCGTGGCTTAGTGGATATGGTTACCGTCTACTAAGCGGGTGGTCCCGGGTTCGATTCCCGGCGCAGGCTTTCGTT
>JAUJYS010001217.1:0-18236 GCA_033995665.1 Melogona broelemanni | reverse complement strand
CAGGGGTGGATCCTGCAGTCTGGCTATACCAGCTGCCAATCTCCTTCCCAGCCCTTCCCTGCCCCTCAAATATCTCCTTAGAGACACGAGGGTGCAGTAGTCCTGTGGTGCATTAGGCACTACGGTGACTTTAAAAAAAAAATATAGAAGCGAATCCAAATTTTTTTGAAATTTTTGTAACATAAAAATAAAAAAGTTAAATTCGATCAAGTAATGTTGATGGTAGGAATCAGCTCTTGGGAACATAAGATAACAAAGAGAAAAATATACAATTACATGTACGTGCCGATATTTCAAAATAATAATAACTTTTTATAAATAATTAATTTTAAATCTCTTTTTCTTGCAGATGAGCGAATAAATAAACGAAAATGTTTAACGCCAGTCCGGATTTGGAGTTGAATTTGAGACGGTCTATTCTGCAGCCGAAGCCTGGTACTCGCATTCCAGGGTAGGTAGATTAATTCCACTTGAAAAATTTAAAAACTGCATTTTGCGAATGGAACTATCCATTATCTTAATTAATAAATATCCATTGTACCCATTGTATTCTCACTAATTCTCGCACAATTCCAAGATACAGCATTTATTCGACGTACAAAAACACTTATAATTTTATTTTATTCATCTCTTCTGCATAAGAAAAATGAATGCTTCCATGTTTATTTTTTTGTCAATATTAATCGTATACATGTATGTCAATTCCAAGATATTTATTCGACGAACAAAATCACTTTCAATTTTTAATTAAACTATAATATGGTAACCACATTGTAGTAGTTCAAGTTTTCAGTGCGAAATTAATTTAATTTCTTATATTTTACTATTCGTGACTTGCAGGTACACCGGCCATCGCCCCGGACTCCGGTTCGGATTCGGAGGAACTTACGGCGAAATGACTCACCTCATGTCCAGCCCCTGGGCAAGTTTCTTTTTAACAATTTTTCTTTATTTGTGTCCGCGAATCGGCAGTGGTTCTTTATTTCCCGCAAACGGCCATTTGAATCAAGAAAGTAATTACAATTTTTTTGTGAGCATCTCACCACTCGGTATTTTTTTTAAATATTTTTTTTAAGCGAAGGAACGGAAAAGTTAGAGTTTCCTTTTGAAAAGGAACTAGGAACGGCCAGGTTACTTTTAATTTATAAAGGAACTGAAACGGAAACTGGTTCCATTTTTTTAACGGGAACTGGAACCGGTTCCTTTTTTAAAGGAACGAACCCAACACTAGTTATTTGTTATACCAATTGCGCTTGAGCGTTGTTTTTAATTTATTTTTCCCGCCATCCACAGTTGCAGGAAGAGGAAGAAGACGAGCGCCGCCTAGCGGCCAGCGCCCCGTCCGTCATGCGTCGCTGGCAGGAGAGCGGCCGCCAGGGGGAGCGACGTCGCCCGCGCATGTTCCACGTGCCCGACCCCAAAAACGACTCCACCATCATGGGCCAACTGCTGAGGGGCGAAGGTGGGCCGTCAACCCTATTGGCTGCTCCCTACCGGGTGCCGGGTCAGGCCCGGACGGATATGGATGCCAGGTCGGCGGCTAACGTCAGCTTCAAGTCCGGATACACGGGTCAGTAGCTTTGACCCGGAAAGAAAACCGGTAGTATGACATGGGCTGCGATTTTTAGCGTAGAAGCATAATTTTTTAATGACCCATCAATGCTTAACTCTGCTCGTTTGTGACATTTTAAAATTGGGGTTCGAAATGCGCAATTGATCTTGTCGGAAATAATTTCAACCGCATTTCACTCTTTAACATCCTGTATGTGCACTGAAAATGAAGGCATCTTAATTTATAGCATTAAAAAAGTTTTCGCATCAATCCAAACATATTCCATTGGGGATGTCCGTTTGTGTTTGATTTATATATATATTTTTTAAATTAAGGATATTACCGGCGAATTAATTTAATTGTTTTATTTCTCCATGGTATTGTTTTATGAGGCCTTAATTTTCAGTGTGGCTTCCGTGGGTGGGTAACGTTTCCGCGTGGAATTGTCACCCTACCAACTTTATTTATGAACGCAACCCCAGGTGAAGCAACATGGTATTATAATATAGTGCTGACACGAGCATGATATTCGCGTTTAATGATGTCCTCCGCTCAAGGTTTCCATCTCGCCAGAGAGCTGGTGGCAATACTGATCCTGTCCGATAATTGCAATTTAATATCACTTTCCGATAAAACGTTTTTGATGGCTGGGAAAAAAGTCTGTTATTGGCACCTGTTTGGTCAAATGTTTTCAACGACTTAAACGCTTTAGATTACAATCAGAATATAAATAATGGTAAACTGCTTCCCCTTTCTGGATTACTAAGCGCGATGGGATATGCTGATTATAATTTTAATTCGCTAACTCATAAAAGTGGCATTACTGTAGCCTCATTTCCGTAATGAAATAATGCTAAGTCGTTGCATCCAAATCCATTTATTCTCGCGTAATATTAAATGCATACGAGCAAAGTTTTTAAAATTGACAATCAATGATCGTCATCACTGTAGTGAATATCACTACAGAAGATTATGTGTCCATATAATATGTTTAATTATTTATTAATTTGTTTAATTAGTTACATGCATTTCATTTTATAATTAAATAACGTTTTCTTTAATATTTTACTTTTAACTTTTAAAAATGAAAAAAATGGCTAACATTAGTAGCAGAAAAAATCCTGGTAACTGAAAATATGCAAAAACCGGGATATTTTCCGGACAGTGTTCGATTCCCGTTTTGAGCTCCCATTATTAAGATTCCGGGTACTGGTGAAAACGTTATTCTCCAAAAAGCAATTGGAGAGGTACATGACACACGACACTGATGGAATTTCGATATCATTATTATTATTTTTAATTTCACCATTAACTTAGAATTGCGTGCATTAATATGTACGTATTTTTCAAAAATATGAGGTTAGACGTTTGACGCATAAGCAAAACTATCGCCTGTTAAGACCGCTTGGGTCGCTTTGCGCCACACATCTCTACAAAGTATAGGAAGAAAATCGACCGTACGAGCCCCGTCATTCATCACGCCCACTCGGCGTAGTCAAATAAAATAGTTGCTGACCTAGGATTTATTTCGTGCTTACGGGCATTCGACATGCGTGGTTGTGTGCCTGGCTCACCGATTAATGACTGGACAAAGATTTTTTGAAGAGCCAGAATTAAAACAGGGAACTGAGTGGCCTAGAAACTGATGGCCATGGCCCATGGGATAGGCACGTGTAAAAAGGTATTGCAGATCTGGATACAGTTTAATGGCCTGATCGGGATGCTACCTTAACTTGAAAAATTAAGAGATCAACTTCAATAAAATCTAAAATAAAATTGGAATTTGAAAAAAAAATGTTTTTGACTAATGGTAAAGTTGAGTGATCTGATCGGGATGTGGCCTCAACTTAAAAAATTGGAATTTGAAAGAGAAAATGCTTTTGGCTAAACATTTATACTGCCATCTGTGTAATTTTCATATTTAAAGTAGTAAAATCAATATTTTTGAAATGAAAATGAAGTTATCAAATAAAATGAATTTTGATTCACTTAAACATTTTAATACATCGGTTATAGATAATTTTATTGTCACCTTGAAACGGAACGACGCCATAGTCATTCCTCATCCAATTTCTTAATGTCAACGACTAGGCTACCAAAGTACACTGTAATTTCATACTCGTAATTTTAAGCCTGTTTTTCCCTCAATAAATTTCCCACCACCTTGAGCTGACGGGGGCGTTGTGTTTTTGAGGCTCATCGTCGATTAATTCCCCTGATTACACCATTTGCCACCGTAACGAAAAGACTGGAACGTCGAACTCCCCCACGCATCTCACTCGGATCAAGCAACTTGTAAATTTCGAATGCAAAGAGAATCCTCTTTGCATTCGAACATAGTTCGCGAGTAACGAAAAGGCCGTCACCCATTTTAATGCAGGTGTAAATACACGACTGTTAATATGTTTGCGGGTACTTGTCGATGGCAATGGAAATGCAGACAATAAAAAAATTGACGCCCTCCCTCATCGCCGAAAAAGAAAACCGAGCTTGTATTTGCAATGACACGCGAAAGCGATCGTTTTGTCCTGAGTTGGCAGCACTAAACAAAAAGTCGACTATAGAAGGTCACATTAAAACTAAAAAAATCTTGCTATAAAAAATTGAAGACGAAGTGCACGTGAAATTAAATTGTTGAACCGGAACGATGTCGATGAACGAGATTGCAAAACCTTTTCTGTCTATTTCAAAATGATAAATTCAAGTTCTTTGGAAATAAATCGGATGAAATAAAGGTATCACGTTTTTAACTAAAAATTTACGTAGCTTTATCATTTTGAAAAAAACAGAAAAATTATTTCAGTTTATTTAAACACAGAAAAAGTCTCGTTTATCTGCATCGTGGATCGGCGATTTAACTTGTGTGCATCGTGCTTTTTTGTGTTTTTTCACTCATAAAGTTCGACAGAAAAAAAGTCTCTCATTTTTGTGTCGGTGTGCTCATAAACTTTCGAGTTTCGATTATATCAAAATATGAACATTAGATTTCTGTAGAGAACTATCTGTTATACCTGTCTCTGCAACGCCTTATTAAAAAAATCTAACCAAAGTGGAGACGCCAAAATGGCGACCAATTCTGATTGACATTTGCATAACAAATTATTTTTTTCTCTCTATAGGTTACGTGCCTCGCCTCCGCGATCAGCTGGGTAGCAATTACGCGGAAAGCGCCGACGTCGCTCGGCGGCAGTTCATGGCCGATCGGACGGCACAGGCTTCCAAACAACTTCCCGAGCTCATGGCGAGTCTGGCGTCGGCCAAGTACGGTGTCACGGCCAACTTTCCTCCGCTGGTGCCGGTGGTGGACGAAGAGCACGTGCGCCACCACGCGGACACCTTCAAAAGCGCGCGCGTTAAAGGTGAGGGAACACTCGTTTGTCATTGGGATTGGGTTGGGTTGGACTTGGCGTGAAGGGAAAAAATTGTTAAAGGCATCTTAACTCCACATTTTGGAGGAATAGAGGCACCCTAAAGGGCAAACCAAATAATTTACGATCACCTTGACATTACCTTTACGACGCTTGCTTTTCTTTGATCCTCCCTCACATGTTACAGTCGCGTTCGTGGAAAAACCACCAAGGCTTTCCATAAACTGCTTAAACGCTTAGGGGGGGTAAGAAATCTCCTGTAGTGCTATTCACTACAGTCGTTGACAATAACTGAAGTAGAAAAAAAGATCTGCTACAAATCTGGGTGTAGTCACAAAAAAGGGTGAAGGACATGAGTTTACATGAGTTGAATTCTCGTGATATTTTTGTAAAATCGTTATTTTAATTTTAAGAAGCGAAATACTCTATTGGGAGATTTTTCTAAAGTCTTGTTATTGCCTTAAAAATGGCTGCTCGCTGATAAATATTGTAATTGTAATTTCAACTTCTGGAGATCTTTCTTAAACTATATTTTAAACAGTACAAGAGCAATTATTTTAAAACAAATTACCATTTTAAAAGTGTATAAGGACTGAAAACGCACTGAATTATTGCTACATGAATGTTTTTTTGGTAGTCTGGTGTTCAAGTGAAGGGGAATAATTACTTCTGCGAATTAAATAATAATATTTTAAAGAAATAAATAAAATAGAAACATTGTTATAATAAAATTCAACATATTTTTTCACGCCGATACATTTTATTTTATTTTTCACCGATTTATTCCACCGAAGAACCCGATCAAGTTTTTAAAAAAATTGAATTTTTTTATTCATCCTCTCCGAAATAGACACCCATCGCCGCGCCACAGAGCCACCAGTGGTCGGCTACCAGGGCCACATTCCCCGGCTGCAGCCTACCTCGCTGGGCCGTGGCTACGCAGAAGCCGCGCGGCAGGGTCTCCAGCATTTCTACTCGGATCAACAGCCGCAGCAGTTGGAATCCGTTCCGGAACCGGAAGAAACCCAGCGAGAGAACGGCCGTCCGTCACGCTCATCCGCTCGACCGCGAACGTCACATCCGTTGGCGACGTCCCGCTTGGTGCGCTCACCCGACGAACTCACGCCTGCTTCCGGATGCGGCTCCATGCTAACGGTTCGCGAATAGTTCGGTAATCGCTCAACAGATGGCGCTGTTACATTTTCTTTACAGTACTAAATTTTATGGAAATGTCGTGTTTTTACTAGAAAAGTTTTAAAAATGTTTTTCGCTTAAGATAATTTTTTAAAATTAAAATTGAGCCATTGCTTGTGCTCTTATTCAATGCAACTGTAATAGCGACGTAAATAAATGAAACATTAATTTTTAGATGCTAACCTATCGTATCTGTTGGTAACTTTTTAATTGATTTGTTCGAATCCACAAAAAGTGATTTTTAGTTTCAGGAAGAAGCAATATATTGTACAATTGAAGGCAAAATCTTCTCCAGAAGTATATTTGTTTTTTGCTTCAGCAGTCGTGATTTTGTGCCCGAACACTATCTTATTTTTATCCTAGTTTATATGCAGGTAATTATAATTTAATATTTGTATAATGTATAATTTTAATTAAGTTTTGCACATCGACACCAAAAGTTTTGAGACACAAGTTTTGATTATGTCCTGATTTCCGAAATTTTTAGTAAAATTTTAATTTCTCTATTACCAATAATTTTTGAGACATTGCTTCATTCAATATTTTTTGACATTTTACTCGAAATTGCTTTAAAATTGTATTTATTATTTGAAATTGAAACCGATAGCAATGGTTCAATCCTTACAGAAAAGAAAAATATTTTCATGAATTTCCCCAAAAATGACATTAAAGTCGTGCACTTTATAGATGCAACGATTTGCAGTGTACATCGCCGGAAGAGGATGGGGGCGGAGCGGGTGCCTTCCACAGATCACAACGAGTGCGCGAATCAACCGCTGGGTGGCGCGCCGCTCACTTTCTTCTCCGATTTCTGTTGTGAGCGGCGGTTCACGCTTTTCAAAGCGTAACAGTGTTTTGTGCACATAAAATACGGATTCCCGCGTCCCATTCAACGCCGGCAGACAAAAATTCGCCTCAATAAGGTAAGCGACGTCATCAGCATTCTCGTTTCCGCTCGGGATCAAATACGCACTTCGCCTAAACGGTTTTTTTCCAGCGTCCTGAACGCCATGCTTTTACGGCATCGGTTGACCCGTTTAAAAGGTTTATTCGCGTTCGTGCTAGCAGCACTTATAACCAGGTGATTATATCTATATATATCCTGCGTTGACCTACGAAACTGTGGACTGCCTCTGTTGTACCACCATTGACTGGCTGCAGTGGTGTTTCTAGCTCCTCATTAGCTACCAAAACCTGTGTGTGGTTAACGGAGACTGAGTTCTTGTGTGTCCATGTGGTTTAGCGTGGGTTGAGAGGGTGATCAATATTTTCTGCGTCACTAAAATAATCGCTGTAATAAATTAATTCTTGATATGTTGGTGTCGGGGAACGGGAATTAATTATAAAATCGTTGTTTCTTAGATTGTAATGTATTGGTACCGGTAAAATTAAAATACTTGCCGGGTTTCTGTTTCCTGTGCAAGTAGAACGCGGCGTTGACCGTTACCTCACTCGACTCCTGTCAAAATGTCGTCCACCGCCAGTGGCGTGGCAATCGTTGGCGTCGCTTGACACGATTCAAGCTAGCCAAGGTTTACCATGGGTTCACCGAGAGTCACTCAGCCCCAAAAATCGATTCGCTGGTGCGTATTTCTTTTTGGGCAAAACTGGCCGAGTTCAATAACCCGCGGTCGCGATTTTCCTCTTTATAAAATTGTTCTGTAGGTTCCATCAAAAATAAAATAAGTTTGCGGAGTGCGGAGTAGGATACTGGCCTTGCGGAGTGCGGAGTCACGTGTTCTCTGTTTTGAGGTACATATTTGAATCAATTTTGTATGTAGGACAGCTATATCTAGTCTACGTGTTGGGAATACTGAGAATGTTCTTGTGGATTCTTGATTAAAAAAAAAAAAAATAAAGATGGCATTGGAGTCTCAAAAATATTCAAATGAAGATATTAGTTTAAAATACTAGTTAATTAGAAATAATAATTAAAAAAAAAACTAGTAACAACCCTTCATTGAGATTCTAGATAAATGAAATAGTTTTCAACATGTACACGTGCAAAACTGGAACTAATACGAAGTTATTGCGAATATATATTAATATGCCAATTACATTTAAAATTTGTAATCAAGTGAACAATTAAGACAAGCTGCGAAACTAACATGTGTAACAATCCCAGTAATTCAAAGCTTACGTCATTTTATATTTAACAATCACCGTCGTGTTTATTTACGAATATTTGTTTGCCCCATAAAAGTACATGTCGTTTCATTCAAACAAAATGACATCCTTGATATCCTCAATCGTGTAAATGGGACTTAATTGGGCGCCATGTGGTAAGTTTTACGATCTAGCAAGCAGCTCCCCTACCATGGATATATACACGTGAGGTGCAGCTGTCACGCATTTTGTCCCGTTTGGGATATATAGCTGAAACGTGGCCGAAAATTGATGGACACTTGAGAAACGTGGCATCCATGTAACGGATAATTAACGTGCCCGAGGCATTATAACTATTTCTGCATTCTTTCTTGGCCGACGTTCCGATCGTTATTAGATCCATTAAAAATGTTGGCAAGCTGGGTATCTGAAAATAATCGAGGATATTAAATTGTTACCATCGTTGGGTAGCTTAGGAATTTGCTCGGTTTAATAAAAAAGTTTGCCGGGAGTAAAACAAATAAATTGTGAACGATTATTTATGCCCTCTGGTAGCGTTTTAAAGATCTGATTCGTGTTCAATGAACGATTAGAAAATATTTTAGAATTTATTGTCTGTCGATTATCTGGTGAATGTCGATAGTGGTATCGATGGATGTTTAGCACATCACCAGTTAGGCGTTCCTTGTGTTCCTAGTGGAGTGAGCGCCACTGACGGCGAGCAAGCGAATAAGTTCTGAGGCTAATTACAAACTGACTAATGTTTTATTTTGCACATGGAATTTTGCTCGATAAATTTTCTCTCCAATTGCACCAGCTCACCAGAAAATTGTCATTCGCCGTCAACGTCTTTGTAATTGTCGTTACATTTCTTATGTCGTTTCAGTTCGCTAACCCGTGACACCAAGGAACACAGCCAGCCATAAGACACAACTTAAAGCGAGGGACACGCCTGAGAAACAAATCTTAGTGCACCACTGCAAGAAGAAGAAAAAAAAAACACTAAAAAACCACCGCCTCACACACAACACGACCAAAAAAACTCAAAACGTCTTCCAAAATCGACCAAAAATAACAGTATACCACCCGACCCCTACACCAAACAACTATTTTCAGAAAACACACCAATCCCCACCAAAAACTTCCCAACGCATTCTAAAGTACATTTTCGAGACGTCTGGTTGAACTGTCGCGACCGCGTGTGATATTCCCCGGACCTACAAAATACCTACCCTCTCTCTCAATCTCTCCCTCACCCCCTAGACCACCCAACCTGCGACACCCTCACAGCCCTCTCCACCACCGGACAGCCTTGAAAAATTTGACCGAGTCACGTGGTCGGTTCAGTTTTTAGATATCGCGCGCTCTTGGCGCCTCGCACGTTATTTTCGCGAGTCCTCTTCAGTTGGTGGAGAAGCAACACGCGCGCGCGTGCGTTTAGTTCTCTCTCTCGGGGTTTGCTTGCTGCTCATCTCTCGCCTCCACGCTACATTTCGCACACGTGTCGGTGGTGGTGGTGGTGTTGTGCGCGCGGCCTTTCTTTCTCTCTGGTGGCGGGAATAACGACGACCGGCATTCTTTTGCGGGACGAGCGTCACCGCGAGAGCACATCCTCCCAAGTCTTCTCTCTTCGTCTCTGCATCTTCTCAACCACACACGCAAGACAAGTGATTCGGAGAGACAACGCGAGAAACTAGTTTTGTCGGGGAACGCCGGGTTCGGTTCGGCCGCTACGTAGACTCCACGTGGGCACAACTTTTTCGACTTCGCTGCTGCTACAACGCCCCCCTAAAATTCGCCGCCACGTGTTTTACGTGCCACTGGAGTTTTTTTTTGGCCTGACGCGCAACGTCGATTGG
This sequence comes from Melogona broelemanni, assembly GCA_033995665.1. Lineage (NCBI taxonomy): Eukaryota > Metazoa > Arthropoda > Diplopoda > Chordeumatida > Chordeumatidae > Melogona > Melogona broelemanni. The sequence goes on along the minus strand of JAUJYS010001217.1, from coordinate 8,157 downwards.
AACACATAAAAAAATCACGTGCCTTTTTTTCCCCCCGATCAGTTGGTGACGATTCCGTGTGCTTCCCTTCCTCCTCACGTGCTCACCTCCCCACCAGCGCACGTGCCTTAGTTCTTCCTTACGTGCAACCGAGACCAACCAGCATCACGTGCAATTAAAGTAATATCGATCTCGCGCGTGACATTCCACGTTGACTGTTTTCTGAATCCGACATGGCGTCTACTCAGAACAAAACCGATAACCCGATCAACGCTCGCTATGAGTCTGTACCCCTGGCCGAGCCGGGTGGCGGCGGGGCCGGCTCCGAGGTGCAGGCCAAGGAGCGGGACACCAGCGAGGTGGTGGGCCTCAAGCCCAAGATGAGCCTGATGAACGGAGTGAGCGTGATCGTGGGCTCCATCATCGGCTCCGGCATCTTCGTGGCGCCCACCGGCGTGCTGAAGAACACGGGCAGCGTGAACATGGCGCTGATCGTGTGGACGGCGTGCGGCGTGTTCAGCATGATCGGCGCCTACTGCTACGCCGAGCTGGGCTGCATGATCCGCAAGACGGGAGCCGATTACGCCTACATCATGGTGTCGTTCGGCCGCTTCCTGGCCTTCATTCGGCTGTGGGTGGAGTGCATGATCGTGCGGCCGTGCTCGCAGGCCATCGTGGCGCTCACCTTCGCCATCTACGTGCTGCGGCCCATCTTCGCCACCTGCGACGCGCCCGACGTGTCCGTGCGCCTTCTGGCTGCCGTCGTCATCTGTAAGTGTTGTTTCTTTGGGGGGAGGGATTAATTACACCGGCTAATCCTTGTTGCGTGTCGTGTTTTTTTTTTCTCTATTTATGTTTTGCAGGGTTCGAAAAGTTGGTTTCGAGAAACTTGCGGAGATTTTTTGTTGTCTTCGTAATTTTTTTTTTTAAATATTGAAATACCAATTTTTGTGTGGAATTTACCTCCGGCTCCTAACAATTTGCCTTTCCAGCGTAGCCTTTGAAATTTAGATGGTGTTAATTTATTATTTTTAATAGTTTTTAGCGTTTAACTTGCTCGCTCTAACAAGTTGGTCGCTTGAATAATTCTAGCGACCAATTTATTATGTTTTAACGGTATGGTCTAATCATTTACATTTTTATCACTACATCATTTCATTTCATTTCATCCCTGCATTTTAAATTTTGATTTTTATGTCTTGAAGGGGCATAAAAATGTGTTAAAAATGTATTCCTCTCTTCAAATATGATTCCCTTAAATTGGTAAAAAAAATTCGCGTCAAAAACTTTAATTTTTGACTAAAATGACGAAATTATTACTGAGAAAAGAAATGTTCTAATATCGTCAAAAAAGCCTCGGAAACTTAATACTAAATTTAATAAAGAAACAATAATATAATAAATTGTAGAAACTATTGATTGAATAAGAAATTATAAAATTAATTAACTTGTTTACGCACAGGTTTTTTCATTCCTAATTTCTAGTCAAACTTGAAATTCGCCTGAAAATTGATTACTTTTAGTCCATTAGTGATCACTGCATATTTTTTTCAAACCAAATGATAAAATATAAAAAAATATGTTGAGTAATGACGATTTAGTGGCGTGAAATCGAAACTGGTTCATTCGTGGGAACAGTTATAATTTCACTGGAGCAGAACGAAATTTCCATAAATCGTGCAGCACTGATCACTGTGTGGGCCCCCAAGCACGTGATCTGCATGAATGAGCACGCGGTAAGCCAAGTTTGTGGCGCAGACGTCACATCACTCGCGATATTCATGTGTATGTTTGACTTGTTGCTGGCTCGCGATACAGGAGGGTGGTGGGAGTAGGGGTGGGGGCGGATTCCCCATGTTAGCCTCTCGATCAATGGCATAGCCTTAATGAAGTGGGCGGTGGGTGGGGATAGGGGGCGCGTTCACTCGCTGAAGATAACTAGAAAATGGTGAGACTTTGAGATTTCCCCTGAGAGTAATAAGAGAGCTGGTGGTATTTTGACCCCTCGCTAAATTGAATAATTGATTGTAGTGCAAGTGGGTATCGGGTTTCCGTGGTGGTTTCGCCGATTTTCGAATAAAATACGATATGCTGGCTGTCTGCAGAAACCGAGTTTATAGACTGGCGAATGCCGTTTTGCAATTGTAGCAGAAATTCAAACTCTCTTAGTATTCGGTTCCTAATTTATTGGTTCGGATTTTTGCAATTTTTCTATTTGCAAGTACCAACCAGGCATTTATTTTTTTGATAATCAATTAACATCGTAGTGATTATCAAATATTACATGAGATTCTGCACACTTCGTGTTGCTTAGGCAATGTCAGCGGGAAACATTTTCACCAGTACCTACTACACCGAAATCGACATGTTTACCAGAAAACAAATTAAAGAACATACAAAACGGGTTAAACATTTCGTTGAATAAAATTTCATTCACTCGCAGAATCAGGCGATGACGAAACGCAGCCTTTTTAAATCCGGAGTTGTGACATATATGGGCGAAATAAAAATAAAAATGATACAAGCGAAACATAATTCAGTAAAACAATAATATGCTTCTACAAGCGAAATAAAATTTTATTCGACGATATACTTAACCCCATCGAGCTAGTCCACCCTCATTTCCGCCATCCCAATCGACCCCCCCAGACGCTCCCATATCCCGCGACTCCGCGAGCCAATATTGGCACTTGGTGATCGATGCACGATGAATTGGGCGCGCAGGTGCTTCAGACAGCGGGCAAGCCACGCGCGTATACCTCCACCTGTGGAGATAACCAGCTTCCACCACCACTACCTCCACCACATACACACATAACCTATTTTCGTGAGCGGGTGATACGCGAGCCGCGGTTAGATTCTGTTACCTAATAGATTTGTGCTATATATACTCGAATGCCGGTTAGGTTGAGCCGTTCCTTGTTTGATCAAGATTTTGCCTTTGGAGAAATTGTATCTATCGGTGGGAAGAAAAAAAACTATAATTAGAAGATGCGCCGGTAGTAGATTAAGCAAATTGAAACTCGTGTTGATTTTTTATAAAGTTCTGATTTGCAGCCAGCACTTAATTACGAAGTTACAGACGATTCAATCTGTTAATTAGAGCTATTCGTTTGTTCATTTCGTGCCCAAAGAACAAACGAATCAATTTGAACAGTTCTAAGGCGATAAAAACTCTACCATCCATACCCGGTACATGCCAAAGTTCTAAAAATAGTTCGGTACTTGCACTTTGAACCAATAAAAAATAGTTAGCAATAAAAATCTTTTAACCATCTTTATTTATGGCGCCACTTTTTTGGCACACGTGTTCTTGGTGGCTGATATTGTTTGATATGGTTTTAAATAGAGGATTAGTCCGTGTCTATAAAAATGGATTTCAGGCACTGAACTCGCCCGGAAATCTTTGGCACCTGTTTCCAAGGTGGCCAGACTTGCAGTGAAAAGCCACCAAAAGACGTGTCCGAGAATATTGATGTCGAAAACTAGGTGGGCGTACTTCTCTCGCTCGATTGAAAAATCAATATTCTCCAACACCCATTAGCGCCCCATATCACCGCAATCATTTCATAAGCTCTTCCTGCCAGCAGGTGGCGCTGGCTCTGCGGCGACAGTAGCTTAGCAGCGGCCACCAAAAATCAATTCCCGAAAATCAATGACCATTGAATTTATTTGACGAGGTTTATGGTCGCGCCATTGAAATGCAATGGCGAATGGATGCTGCGATGGCGAAAAAGGTTATTCAAAGATTTTTGCCGCCTTGCATTATATCAAGATACTCCTGACACACAGGTTTATTTGAAAAGCGAACTCAAATTTGTTAGAAAATGAGATGCATAAAAGGTGACCTATTCGGACGAAGAAAAAAATGTGATTGCATTAATAAAATTATTTTAATTGCAATATGCATCAGCTAGTCAGAGATAATGCGGCATTTTGGTGGCCAATATTTTTTATTACTGTACCTGATGTGGTACACATTGCCCAAGCATGGGTTCTTTGCTTCAATTCCAAATAATGTCGCGCGTACGAATTTCGATCGCTCTAAAAAATTATAGTTATTTCTGGCAGGAACTGAACCCACGATCACGGGTATATTGATCCAACGCGCTAACCGTTTGATCAATTATCACCTCTATTTGCAGCTCTACTAGGCGGCAGTCTCCGGATAATTTGTTCGAAAAGAGTCTGTTCCTCATTTGCTCCATGATCGAATTTAGTTGCTTCTCATTAGCCTGACGTTTGTTTCCGAGAGCATCGGTGTCATTTACTATCCACGTGGTCTATACAACTTGATTAGGAAGCTCCGATTCTTGCTCTCTCGCTTCACTTCCCGACAGTTATTTTTGAATAAACTAATCAGTGTGTACCCCCGCGGCATTTAGGATGCTCTCTTTGTCACTGCTGGTGGCTGCTTGCGGATCTGGAGTTGGTGCGCTGCCAAAAAGTTCTTGAACTTTATGGTCTTCAAAATGGAGTGTGTGTGGCGGACATAGAGATTCCGACCGTGCGGGAATGCATGCAACACCTTAAGCGCTATTATTAACTCGGACTTTTTAAACAAGGCGGCGGTATGCGAGCGACGTCGGGATCATTATGAATTTCTAAGTTTGACGAAAGGCCCACCTGGAGCGCTACTGTAGCCTAATAAGGGTCCAACTATCGGTCGAGTATGGATGCCAATTGCAAAAAAGGCTCGCCGCCAAATTTAGAGAGGACACTCATTCCATGATTTTTTAGTTATTTCAATTCACTAACAATTGAATGATTAAATAATTTTTATTTGAATTATTTAGTCTCTTCGGTAAATTGAAATAATAATTTTAAAATTAATATTTAAATTATTCTAGTTAAAATGTATTTTCGAATTAATTGTGATAAAACACTTCAAAACATGAGATTAAAATGAAAACATTCAGTTTTTGTAACTGATCACCACAGACTTTTCCAGTTTTTTTCGAAAGTATATTTTAAATTATTTGATTTACTATTAAATATTTATAACATGTAATCGTATTTAATATTATTTAACATTTAAATTATTTAAGATTTAAACTCATGGTAGTAAATCTAGTTTAAGTAATGTGTGGACGGGCACATTTTCATAAGTAAATCGAAATAGCGAAACTGATTGACGATGTTGCGGGATAAATGTTACCGACTATGGACGCAACCGCTTCAGAGTTCAATACGCCAAATCAAAACAAATCTTTGAAATCTTCTGTCAACGTAGACGATTGAGGAGGAAGTCGTGTAAACATAAATGTGTAGCGGAATTTATGTCACAGTGACACAGTCCTTGTGCAGCGGGCTCGGTCAAATTGGACTCTGGTCTTGCGACGGAAACATCAGTTTCACTTCCGCATGCGCCCTCGCCCGAAAAACATGTACACAGTTCTTCCGCGAAATCTCACCCTGATAAGAAAACCAACTGTTTTTTTTTAAATTGGTTATTTGCGGAAATACACTACCAGTGCGGAGACTCGGTAAAAATGTCAAAGATAAATTTTCAGAGATGTAATATTTTGCCAGATTGTTGGGTTATTCAGATCCGTTATGTTTTTTTTTTTTTTTTTTAAATATAGAAAGTGCGAGAATAGGCTAAGAAAGCCGGATTAACAAGAAGAACTAATAAACTAATTTAGCTATGAATTAAGACTTAATAATTTAAATGTGAATTCGTACGTTAATTCCTTCAGAATGGAAGTAAAGTCATGGGATCTGAGCCTGTACTTTGTTCAGTTAAGTTCCGAAAAAAAAAATTGGTTTTGGGCAGGGAAAGTCAGGGAAAATTTCTAGTTTAGCCAGAAAAAATCAAAGAACCCGATTTCCAGTTTTCAGTATGATCTCTGCTACTGTGCAGTTTTCACTGAGGTTACTTTGCTACTGTGCAGTTTTCACTGAGGTTACTTTGGTGCACGTGCGCAGCCTATAACAAAGTTTGTTGACTCTATTTGCCAATCACCCTCGCTCGATGTATGGCCTCTGCTTACCTGCGGCGATATTACAGACGGGGGACTCTGTTGTGCAAATGAGGAAGCACTCGTAGACAATGGAGAGGAAGACCGTCGTCCATTGTCAGAGCTTGCTCGAGCACACGTCTACTCGGTTGCGATTCCAGCGGGATGCTACGAGGTGTACCGATGAGGGGTGGTAGGGAGGGGGATGGGGAGAGAGGGTCAGTTTGGGTCAATTGTATCAACACCGGTTTGTTTACGGCTGTGTCGCCGCCGCCGGCTGCTATGGTCAGACGTCGAATATCATGGATGGACGAGCTTTTCAGCTGAGTTTCAAGCTTCAGACAGACTTGGATGTTTGAATTTGGGCAGCGTGTGTATGTACAAGCGGGGAAATGGAAGTTTTCGAAAGGAAAAGCTAGTTTTCACAAGGAAAAGTTGTCTTCTATTTTAAACAAATTAAATTTGTAAGAGGGCATGTTCTATTTTGGACCAATTAAATTTATAAAAGACTAATTCCATATTTTTTGTGGACAAGTATTATGAATTCGAAACTGCAACAATTGATATCAATTGTGCTCACATTTCTAATTTACCATGTCTGATTTTGAAAGCGTGTTAGAAAAATGTAAAAATATTTTTTTAAATTGTTGTTTTAATATTATTTTTTATTTTAGAATTTGTAAAAAAAAGTCCATTTAAATGTTTGAACTTGTCAAAAATTGTAGTTTAAATTTTCGAACGTTGCACCAAATTTTGGCAAACCTATGAACACCCCGATAAATTAATGTTCTGTCGAAATATTACGCGCCTATCAGTTATGAGAACTGATAAATCTAATAAAAGATGCACCCTAAAGTATGCATTAAAATTGCTAGATTGGATTTATTACGACCAATTAAAGTAAATTATGTGTTTGTTGATGAGACTGTGGTGTCGTAACGTAGTCGATAGTCAATAATAAAAATTATCTTATGACTGGCGGCCGATCCCTGTTAACGCTTTGAAACCCGATCTCGTATTCCAGTCTCAACTTTGAGCTCTTTCCTAACCCCCCCCCCCCTGGCCATTTCCGGTCACCATGTGAATGATGTGGGAGATTAGGGCCAGGGTCAAAAGGTCAGTCGCACTCCCGTTACGTCGTTTGACTGCGCATAAGCTGTTCGGGCTCCGGTTTTTATGGCGCTTTTAACAAGTAATGACTTCTCGCGTTCATCTCTCAGATTTCCAAATGTGACTGACGCCGCAGCGCCCTCTTGCGAATGGTTTGCGTCTAAGGTGGAAGGGGGCGTGTGTTACTGTGGATGGACAAAATATTGGAAACTGATGTGTTGGTACACCTTATAGAGCTGTTTCCATTATTTTGTCCAACCCCTGTATTTGCCGAGTTCGTGGCCGGTAACATGGTGCGGCTTTACTAATAAAATTTATATCGATTTTCTTTTATTACTTTACGTTGGCATGGTTTGAAAAAAAAAATCATTTTTTATCTTCCGATGATTCCATCCAGCGAGATGGAAGATATTGAGTGCAGATGACTTTGGCTAACTTCGTTTTTTTGCGCTATTTCTTTCTCAAAAGTTTCTATCTCTTCCAGAGAGAGCGTCATATATGGTGCTTCTTGAACACGAATGCGCCACCTTTCCGATGGTTAGCACGAGCAAAATGATTGTGGCAAATTGGGTCAATTGGTTTCTAGCCTGTTGCTTACTGACGCTTTTTGGGCAACTGGTAGTTATGGTTAGGTTGTCTAGTCCTTTCTAATCTCGTTGATTTTGTACCCGAATGCCATGGGTCTCTGACGATACTTTTATGGACACTGACTATAGTGCTTCCTTGGCCATAAACTAACGAATATCGAATGACGAAATGTTAGCGAAGTGTTTAGTTAGCAATTACTTGTTGAATATGCTTTATAGGTATGTACTTAGAAACCGGAATTTGAATGTTGAAACAATCGCCTCCCCCTCCTAAACTTATGTGACATTTCCAGAAGTGAAAAAGGTCAATTGGTAATTGGGTCTGCAATAATTTTGGAGTAGGTGATAGTCAACTTGGATTTTCAGTGTAGTGCTAATACCGAATTATTCTTTTTTTCCTGATCACTGTAGTGAATAGCACTATAGGAAATTCTGTATCCCTCATGTTGCTGTGGCAATGTATGAGGGACACATTTTCACCAGTACCCCAGGATCGAATAAACGAGAGCCTGCGCCGGGAA